>RQTK01000883.1:126896-141896 GCA_003991915.1 Elysia chlorotica
AGAAAGAGAGAGAGAGAAAGAGAGAGAGAGAGAGAGAGAGAGAGAGAGAGAGAGATAGAGAGAAAGAGAGAGAGATAGATAGCTAGGGACAAGGAGATAAAGAAGGAGGGAAAGAGAGTGATAGAGAGGGAGGGAGAGACAGGGAGGGTCAGAGAGAGAGAGAGAGAGAGAGAGGGTGAGAGAGTGATAGAGAGAGAGGGAGTGGTAGCTAATGATACAGTGAGATTTACAAACAGGTTTTAAGGGTAAATCCACCTACATCTTAAGAAGGGGAATAAGGGGATGGGGAATAGTTGTCTTGTAGTTGTAGCGCGCGGTTGTGCATTTGATAGATGTGAACGGTGCGTGAATTTTTGACTGCTTTAGTTTTTCTTTTCATTTGGATGTTCCCAACAATATCTATGATTGTGTCCCCTTGTTCTGTTGCATTTTATAGAAGCGCGGTTATCGTTACTTTATACAACTATGTACTACTGATGATGCTGTTGCTGCTGATGCTGCTGTTGCTGCTGATGCTGCTGTTACTGCTGCTGCTGCTGCTACTACTACTACTACTACTACTACTACTACTACTACTACTACTACTACTACTACTTCTACTACTGCTCTACTACTACTGTTACTGCTGTTGTTGATATGAGCACCACAGCTGCGCACTGCATTTATTATCCACTTTATATCATTTTCATTATATTTCAAATGAAAAAAACAATTTGTCCAGCTACATTTACTTCTAAAGTTCTGATACATAAGTGTAATAATTTTCATCTTTACTCTTTGTTTAAATACAAGTTCCTCAATGCTCTTAAGAAAGCAAAGAAAATCTTGGTTTTGTTTTGTCATTCATTTGCTTCCGTTGTTAATGAAATTGCTTATTACTTTTTTATTATTATTAATAGACAATCATTTATTTCATATTTTTGGGTTGCTTTATCCCATATGTCTATGCCACCACCACCACCACCACCACCACCACCACTACCACCACCACCACCACCACCACCGCCACGTAGAAATCACAGCAGAATTAAAAAAAAAAAAATCAAGGGGAGTAACAAATGATATTCTAACCAAAGTCTTCAAATAATTATTAGGTTGTTTCCCCTAGACTAGAATTTTTTTTCGTCTTTTGTTTTACCAACTAAATTAGAACACCATCCTATATTTTTCGTCTTCGCCGAAGTTAAACATTTTATTTTCAAACTCTCAAAAATAATTTATAATTTCAAATCAAATGAATAAAAACATTAAATTAAAATTTTTCGTATTTTTTTTTCTTTTTCGCATCTGCCCAATCGCAGTTTTGTAACGAAAATTATCAAAGTGTGTTGATCCCAGATCTTCACAATGTTTTTACAATAAATTTCCTCACGATAAAAATAATTTTAAAAAATGTACAAAAAGAAGGCCTTAACAAATATATAGGTTTTAATAATTATATCATTATAATATATGTATATACATTTATCGCCATCATAATCTCCATTCTTATCATCATCATCATCATCATCATCATCATCATCATCATCATCATCATCATCATCATCACCATCATCATCATCATCATCATCATCATCATCATCATCATCATCATCATCATCATCATCATCATCATCGTCACCATCATCATTTAAAAAAAACAAACAAGAACAACAATCTGACAGATTGGAAAAAACAACTGAATGTGTAAAGAGATGTATTACAAGCTTCATAATGAGAAATGATCTAACTATTTCTGCCTTTTAGTAGTATTATTTGCATGGACTATAAATGCCAATGTTGGTCTACTCTGGTAAATTTGTGTTTTACTTTTGTAAGCCTAGGAGAAAAGGTTAATTAAGTGAGTGATTTTGTTTCGGCCTACAGGCCTACTACACTGAAAAGGTAAACTCTCTTAACTGCGCCTACTATTTTAATATTTTATCTCACTTTGGCTCTAAATGCAATTTGAATGTTTGTTTATTTCGATGATCCCTGCCTGTTATTTTTGGAAAGCTCGGTTACCATTTAAGATCACAGTTCACTGAGCACAAGTTGTATGCCCCTGGACTATCACTTACGAAATTAGTCCTTACAAGTAGTCTTTAGTCACGTACAAGTTTTTTCGAGTAACGCAATCATTTTCCAGTTTCGCATGTAAAGTTTTTATTGTTTGGAAAATCTAAACTTGAGGCATTAGAAAAATCAGGCAAAGTCACCGAAGTTGGCAAAAAAAATTGCGATGAGTGTTTTAAAGAGGGCAATATTATCATCATCTTCACACCAGGCTGTGCATGCTGTTGAGTTTAGTTGGTTTAGCGTCCAACATCAGCACTATATATACGATATTGTGGACAAGCCCCAAGACTGGCGTCTGACAATTTTATGTACTGCCACACACGAGACAGGGCGGGGATGCTATGACTCCTGTCTTAGCCGGTCACATTATACTGACATCAACCCAACCAGTAGGGAGCGTATTCGCCACAACTCAACAGCAATCTCGAGCTTTAAAGGCATAGGCCACAGTTAGACCTACCCTGTTCATACATGAACAAGTTCACTTGATTGGGTAACAGCGTCCTATATTTACCCAATTCACCCGTAGTCTGAACATTATAGATCTGACAATCGCACGTCCGACCCCCACATATGTTGTTGTTGTTGTTGTTGTTGTTGTTGTTGTTGTTGTTGTTGTTGTTGTTGTTGTTGTTGTTGGTGTTGTTGTTGTTGTTGAGTTTTTGTTGAGTTGTGACCACCCACCTAATATCTCCAGGGAAGGGGGTACCCTCCTTTTTTCATTCTAAGTGAAAATTATGTTGCCCACCTCAAAGTTAAGTTATAGACTACCAAACGAAACGACGAGGATGTTAGACCTCTAATTCTGTAACTTTAACATTGGTACATGTCTAACTTGTAAATTTATGCTCCTTGGCAACATTACAGCAGCTAGATCTAGACCCGACCAGCTAGGGGGTGACTCGGCGATAACAGTTTTGGCTTCTGCTCGCTGAGGTGAAAAATGTTTAGAGGGAGGGAGAGAACAATTATTGATGTACTTATATCAAGACTTAAAAAAGACAAATATACTTATTCAGAAATCTTCTTTGTTTTAAAGAAAATACAACCGTAGAAAAATGAATAAGTAATGACTAAAAATAACTAAAACAAACCAGCAAAACAGCAAGACAACTAATGTACTGTTTACACAACAAAATTAATACATATAAAAAATTATTAGAAACCCAACCCGCCCCCACGTCTACCCCATGAAATATGGAGTCAGTAACAAAGAAATCTAAAGGATATCTGTATAGAGTCATATAGACAAATACACAATGTAAATAACAGGTTTAAGAGGTTGATGTGTAATAAAGAAAAAACAACAAACAGAAAAGAAAACAAAACAAAAAAGAGGCAAGATGATTAATCAACTCGACGTACATAATTTCAAAATTTAAAACATCTTGAGGTTTAGGTTGAGTTGGTTTAACACCCAACGTCAGCACTGTATAGGCTATACTGTGGACGGGCCCCAAGACTGACGTCTGATATTTTTATGTGCTGCCACACACGAGACAGGTCGGGGATACCATGATTCCTGTCTCAGCCGGTCACATTATATTGACACCAACTCAAGAGGCGAAGGCTCGAACCACGGATTTCCTGTGCCGGAAGCCAACGCTCTACCCCCCCCCCCTCCCCCCTAACCCGAACATCTTGGGAAGCACAGTTTATATAGCTATGACAGGTAAAAAGATAAATAAGTTATATAGACAAATACAGAATGAAGAAACAATGTACCTTTGTACAAGCGCAAGATGTTAACCGTATTTCCTAGAAGGGTCTCTCCAAGATCATGGAGTCTAAATCTTCATTGTTTATGTCCTAACATGTAGAAACAAACGCTAATAAACGGTCTTAATCATAGGTCCCTACCACCTTTACTATGGGGATGTACGCGAACCTTCTCAGTGTATACCTGCAGTAAATAGAAGCTTAGCTTTATATTCCCGACCAGTCCATGTTTTACACACAGGGAAACGATAACGGAACAATGAAGATATTGGTAGGGGAATAACAATTTGCTTTGTGTGATAATGTGGCTATGTGAGCTCTATCTTTTTCTCCTTCTGTCTGTCTGTCTGCCTGTCTGTCTGTCTGTCTGTTTGTCTGTCTGTTCACCAGGCAACATGACCAACAGGGATCTTGCGATTGCCGTGCTTGTAGCAAAAGATGAAGACGATTTGTTGGGGATAAGCATTGGTATCGAATCAAAGCTATATCCTAGCGTAACGTATCCAATAAGCGATCATTATCGGTATCGAATCATATTTCTATCCTAGAGTAATTTAGTCAATAAGCGATATACATTGGGATCGAATCATAGCTCTATCCTAGAGTAACGTATCCAACAAGCGATACACATTGGTATCGAATCATAGCTCCATCCTAAAGTAATGCAGCCAACAAGCGATACGCATTGGTATCGATTCATAGCTCTATCCTAGAGTAACGTATCCAACAAGCGATACACATTGGTATCGAATTAAAGCTCTATCCTAGAGTAACGTATCCAAGAAGCGATCAGAATCGGTATCGAATCATAGTTCTATCATAGAGTAACGTATCCAACAAGCGATACGCATTGGTATCGAATCAAAGCTCTATCATAGAGTAACGTATCCAACAAGCGATACGCATTGGTATCGAATCATAACTCTATCCTAGGGTAGCGTATCCAACAAGCGATACACATTGGTATCGAACCATAGCTCTATCCTAGAGTAACGTATCCAATAAAGCGATCAGCATTGGTATCGAATCATAGCTCTATACTAAAGCTACACACCCAATAAGCGATCGGAAAAACCCAATGCCTAATGGACGTCATTACATCATCCGTTATATTCATGTAGATCGCTACGACTGTAATAATTAAATGCTAAGGACTAGGCCTAAGTCTAAAGTCTGTACCATTAGGCGAGATGACCAAATAATGAGGTCAACACTGGACGCGGTGGTTCAAGGGTAGAGCTTGTGACTTCTACCAAGGAAGGTAACGCGTGGGTTTGAAACTTTGAGCCTCGCTGTGACTGCCTGAGTTATTCCCTACTGTTTTGATTCTTTTTTGTTTTGTTTTATTAAAAAAACCCATTATTTTATTCATTTATTTTTTTTTTTTGGGGGGGGGGGGGGGGACTATATAAATGATGTGACCTACCAAGTAATCAAGCACCGGGTCTTTGATTAAAAAATGGTGTAGGGGTGGGGGCGTCAAACAGAAGCCGTAGGTCTCTCAAACGGAAGGTCCCTGTTCGAATCGCACGGTCGGTCACAAATGCATTTTTGTTAAATTTCGCCTCCTACTAGTTGAATCGGTGTCAGTATAATGTGACGGTTTAAGACAGGAGTCATGGTATCCCCGCCCTGTCTCATGTGTGGCAGCACTTAAGATTATCAGAAATCAGTGTTGCTATAATGGTTTCCATCAAGACAAACTCAACTCATTTCAGCGCAACATGGAATTCTAATTATGTGACCAGCCAAGTCACGGGTCTTTGATTGCAAACTCACGACGGATAGCGACAGATCTAAACTGCCTTTTAGATCCAATGTCCATTACCTGAGGCATAGGGTTATCGCCAAGTTAATAGTGATTTTTTATAGAGGAGTGTTCCCTCCCTTTGTGCATCTATTTTTCTTTCCCTCTCTTTGCATCCCTCTCCCTCCATGCTCTCACTCTCTCTTTGCTTCTCTCTCTCCCTGCTCTCTCCCTCACTATGCCTTCCTACTCTCTCCCTCTTTCTACCTCTCCCTTCTATCTCTCCATCCATTTCTTAGTCTTTCCCGCCCCCCTCTTTCTCTCTCTCTCTCTCTCTCTCTCTCTCTCTCTCTCTCTCTCTCTCTCTCTCTCTCTCTCCTGAACAATGTACGGATGTGTGAAAAGACAAGTTAAGGTGAAGTACGGCGAACAAAAGAAAGTAATAGAATTCATAAAGTGAATTATTTGAAAATGGACAAATAGCACAGATAGCAATAGACTGGGTGGATGTATTCATAACTCACCGACACTCCAATTTACCATCTGATTTAGAGTAGTCTGTAGCGGAACTTTTCATAATCCTACCCCAAGTAGGGGGAGCGCGGTAGTCCAGGGGTAGAACATCGGCTTCCGACGCAAAAGGTCCTGAGTTTGAATCCTGGCTGCTGCGTTCCCTACTGGTCGGTCGGTGTCAGTATAATGTGACCGGCTGAGACAGGAGTTATGGTATCCCCGCCCTGTCTCGTCTGTGGCAGCACATAAAATTGTCAGACGTCTGTCTTGGGGCCCGTTCACAATATAGCCTATATAGTGCTGATGTTAGAAGTTAAACCAACTCAACCCTTACAGTCCAAGATTTGTGTGCTTAAAGGTGCGCGCAAAGAAAGATAAAAGCTCCGCCGACTAACGGTGATATTCTCGTCAATGCCACAACATTCATAGAATGATGAGCTGAGGATGAGAAACGTGCCATAGGAACAAACTCTAATGTTAGTGCGTCTGGGATTTCCCGCAAAGAAGCGCGGCAGTTTATAGCTCGTAAGTTCGAGAGAGAGAGAGAGAGAGAGAGAGAGAGAGAGAGAGAGAGAGAGACAGACAGACAGAAAAGAGAGAGAAGCAGAGGTAAATCAGAGACCGATAGAGAGAGAGAGAAAGAGAACGAGAAAGTGAGAGAAAATAAAAGAGAGAGAGAGACAGAGATAAAGAGAGCGAGATAGAAAGAGAGAGAGAAAGAGAGAGAGATACAGAGAGGCAGAGAGAGATAAAGAGAGAGATAGAGACTAAGAGTGAGAGGCGGGTGGACTAGACATAGATAGATAGATTAGATAAATAGATAGATAGATAGATTAGATAAATAGACAGATAGATAGATAGATTAGATAAATAGACATGTATATAGATATATAGATAGAGAGATAGATAGATAGATAGATAGATAGATAGATAGATAGATAGATAGATAGATAGATAGATAGATAGAGAAGGTGAGAGGAATAAGGAGAGAGAGGGAGAGAGATAGATAGAGAGAGAGAGAGAGAGAGAGAGAGAGAAAGAGAGAAAGAGAGAGAGAGAGAGAGAGAGAGAGAGAGACAGACAGACAGACAGACAGAGAGACAGAGAATTCGAGGGTTACAATACGGAGTGAGAACTGAAAAGGCGGGTGGGTATGGGATATGTACGAGGGTATGGAAGAATCTGGGCCTGAGAGATGCAAAGGGAAGATGGAGGTAGAGTCGTGTTGGTACATATAGACTGACCATTCCACAGGTGATGAGTGCGGCTTCAGGCTTTGATCGCCAAGGTGTGCAAGCGGGATTTTCCGATTGGAATACATATACAGTGTGGCACTAGGATTATTATAATGGTTCAATATATGGATGAGTTTACAGCAGGTATATACTTTGTAATTTTTTAATTGTTTTTTTTTTTTTTTTGGTTGTATTTTGTATTTGGCTATTGGTTTACAAACCTTGTTTATATTATGTAGGACTAGGTAATATTGCCTTTGCATTAATCATACGTCTTTCTTATAATTTTTTCTCGTTTTTTAGACACAAAATCTTTGTGAAATAGTTTTATAGACACTGATGGAGATAAAGATGATTTATCACCCCCCCCCCCCTGTTTCCCAGAAGTTTAAAATGTATTACCACATTCACATTCTTACAAAACTTTTAAGATTACCAACACGTCTTCATGTTACAATTGCAACAAAGTATCGATGATGATAATGATTGAGATGTTGGTGATGTGATGCTGGTGTTGATAATGATGCTGCTGATCAATATCAACATCTGGAGTTGTTTGTTTATTTATTTTGTTGCTTTAAGTTCAACACCAACACGATATAGGCTATATTGTGGACGGGCGCTAAGACTGACATCTAACAATTTTACGTGCTGCCACTTACACCGACCTAACCAGTGCGGGACAAAATCAGACAAATAAAATTTTGACTTACCGGAAGATTCGATCCGTGGACCTTCCGATCTGGACACCAACGCTCTACCACTTGAACCACCCACCCTCCCACCTTCCCCTCTCTGGATACCCTGTATTGTAAGGTTGTCTTGACACAGTTAAACACCACTCAGAAAATGTTTGGCCTCAGGCAGAAAGCTAGCAAAACATACCCTTACGACAACACCAGACCTGACATTTGGGCACATCCCCAGGCTTCCAGAAAGTTCTTAAGGATACATCAGCATATCCCGGTCCTTGCACGGCACTTACTAGAAAAATACAGCACTTACCCCCGCAGCTGGGCCACCTGTACAAAGTCTGAGAGTTTCTCAAGGTGCACCACTTAATTCACTTTGTACATCTGCAGGTATGTCTATTTGCTTGTTTGTCTTTGTGTCTGTCTGTCTGCTTGTTTCTCTGTCTATATATGCTGGTTTGTCTGCTTGTCTGTGTTTCACTCATTCTCTCATTAGGTCTTTGCCTGTCTGTCTATCTGTCTGTCTGTCTGTCTGTCTGTCTGTCTGTCTGTCTGTTTGTCTGTCAGTCTGTCTGTCTGTCTGTCTGTCTGTCTGTCTGTCTGTTTGCCTGTCTGTCTGCCTGACTGTCTGTCTGTCTGTCTGTCTGTCTGTCTGTCTGTCTGTCTGTCTATATATGCTGGTTTGTCTACTTGTCTGTGTTTCACTCATTCTCTCATTAGGTCTTTGCCTGTCTGTCTATCTGTCTGTCTGTCTGTCTGTCTGTCTGTCTGTCTGTCTGTTTGCCTGTCTGTCTGCCTGACTGTCTGTCTGTCTGTCTGTCTGTCTGTCTGTCTGTCTGTCTGTCTATATATGCTGGTTTGTCTACTTGTCTGTGTTTCACTCATTCTCTCATTAGGTCTTTGCCTGTCTGTCTATCTGTCTGTCTGTCTGTCTGTCTGTCTGTCTGTCTGTCTGTTAAAGTTTTCCGAACAGAATGTTCATGTCAATTTCTACTATCTCTCTATCTCTCTCTCTCTCTCTCAACTCCCCCCAAACTCAGCCACAAACGTTTCTCGCGAACTTTGGAGTGGGGGTATCTAAGATTTCATTCCAAGATCCAAAGTTTTCCAAACAGAATGTTCATGTCAATTTGTACTATCTCTATCTCTCTCTCTCTCTCTCTCTCTCTCTCTCTCTCTCTTTCTCTCTATCTCTCTCTCTCTATCTATCTTACCAAACGATAACCTGTTCTCTATAAACCCGTCTCTTAAGCCAGTCGGTTGTGAGTGAAAGACTGTAGCGCACAACATTCCGTCGGACGTTACAAATCTTCGTTCTTGATAAAATAGTCAGGGTAGAGATTAATGTCTGTATTTTATGGCCTTGTTTCACGAGATGGTTAGAACACCTGTAGGTGCAAATTACGGACTTTTCTGGGGGCGATGTAGCGCAGTTGGTAGAGCAAAGGGGGTTTTGATCAAAGGTCCCTTGTTCGAATCCTAAATCAGACAGTGTTGTTTCCTACTTATGGAATTGGTGTCAGGTCCGTCACAAAGAATGCATTAGGGGATGGGTCTCACAGCTGAGATTTGAGAGTAGAGTATCCAATACGTAAGTCCAAAACGCCAAAAACAAAATGTATCTATATGCAGCGCACGAAGGGAGTAAACGAGCGCAAGTGGTAGAGCGTTTGTCTCCCGATCTGGAGGGCCTTGGCTCGAAACCCACAATCGGTCATAAATATATTTGTCTGATACATTCCCTCTACTGGTTGGTTCGATGCCAGTATCATGGCGACCGTCTAAATCAGGAGTCAAAGTAATCTTGCACTAATTCTGTATGGCAGCACGTAAAATTGCCAGACTTTAATCTTGGGGCCCGTCCACAATATATCATAAACAATACTTACATTGGACGCTAAGCATCAAACAAACAAACCGAAGAAAGCGAAACTAGGCTCTATATATCGAGATTCACAGAACGTCCAAACTCGTGTTTGTCAGTTTTTTAGATCCATAATATTTTTTGCACATGTGGCTTTAGAAATCTTGGCGTCAGTCGATTTGTTTTGGTTGTTGATTCTCCTTTTATCCGGTATATTTTCTATGCCTTTCATCTTCCCTCGTATCATGTTGCATATATGGTGCATACAGTACAGGCTTCCGACATGTGCTTCCGAAAAATGTGCTATATTTCACCTTTTGGAAGTGTGTTTCCGAAAAGAGTTTTTTCCCTCACCTCTGGAAGCGCATACAACTGTACATACACAATACGTAATATACAACATGTAAACTTATTTTCACAACCTGTTTGTACTATTAATTTGCACTTTGTATTTATAATGTTTATATAACATTGAAATTTCATCTTTGAATCTATATACACGATTGTAAACAATTTTTATAAAGCAAATCTTATAATAATTACATCGTAAAAACCAATGACGGATAATTATAAAAAAAAAGACATACCATGACTCCTGTGTCAGCCGGTCACATGAAATCCTCGAAACGAAAAACTATGTTGCTAATAATGTTAACGGGCCCTACAAATAACGTCTGACAAGTTTACGTGCTGCCACACAGAGACAGTGCAGGAATACCGTGACTCTGTATCAGCCAGTACTTTTAAACTAACACCGACCCAACCAGTAGGGGATGAAGTCGCCAGAGCGGGGCTCGAACCACGAACCTCCTGCGTTAGAAGCCGATGTTCTACCCCAGTGCTACCGCGCCCTCTTTATGAGTCTAGGACGTGGAAATCGAGGAGAGAGCGTCTTGCATACTAAGAATAAAATAATAATAAAAAATCCCACCTATTTTTTTTACTCTTTTCGGCGAATCACCAGTGCACTTTAGTCTCTAAAAGTGCAAGATTTGAATCAGTCAATTTTCCTGCTCCTGAGATTCGATCCAGAGTTCGGTGTTATTCCGACAATATAGTTCTATTTGGGTTCTGTTTTGTTACTGTTTGGGTGCTGTTTGCATCCTTGAAAGGAGAACGGATAATTAGTGAGATGGTGAGTGAATAAAAGAGAGAGAGAGAGAGAGAGAGAGAGAGAGAGAGAGAGAGAGAGAGAGAGAGAGAGAGAGAGAGAGAGAGAGAGAGAGAGAGAGAGAGAGAAATCTAGGGTTATGATAACTGAAGTCTGTTTCAGATCTTGCACAAAAATAAAAACAATTGCTTGCGGATAATATAACTGTTGATATTTTATATAATAAAAAATATTACAGGCTTAAAAATGTATACAAATAAGAATGCCTAAGGCAAAACCTCTCAGGTTTACCAGTGACTAGTTGTTGAGACTGCTCAGGCGAGAGACAGCTCAGGTCACAGAGCAAAAAACAAGTCTGACAATTTTATGTGCTGCCACACACGAGACAGGGCGGGGATACCATGACTCCTGTCTCAGCCGGTCACATTATACTGACACCGACCCAACCAGTAGGGAACGCAACCGCCAGGATTCGAACTCGGGACTTTTTGCGTCGGAATCCGATGTTCTACTCCTGGGCCACCCCTTTTACTACACCAGTACCCCTAGCACTAAATCTATAGTCCGTGCTATAACTCTATAACAACTCACACTTTTTGCACCCGTCCCCGTAGCTTATGGGACATCGGGTGTGTAGAGGGTGTGTAGCGGGCGTGTAGCGGGTGTGTAGCGGGTGTGTAGTGGGTGTGTAGCGGGCGTGTAGCGGGCAGTCAGGATCCAGCACGCAGACAAGCAGGACGAGAACCACCAAGATGAACACGGCCATGCCGCAATGTCAAGGTCATAGTCCACCTAGGCTTCGGGGATTCCCAATGCTCCGTGAGGCGCGCCGCTTGTTCGCCTTACAAAGTGCAAACCACTAGCCTAGAGTTGGAACTGCTTGACACATTCCCAAGGTGAGTCAGCAAGGTCGTGTCACTCACGTTCAGTGGAAAGAGAGTCACATTGGACTTGGCGGTGTTGAGCAGAGAGCTAGCTTCGCCCTAAACACAAGGTTTCTACTAAGCGTAGCAACAATTATTAAACGTCAGTCTTGGGACCCGTCCACAATATAGTCTTTATCATAGTGCTGATGTTGGCCGTTAGACCAGCAGTCATATAATATGAAGTCAAAAAGACAACCATGCACCAACGATCTAGGGTAGGTTTTAGAGTTGTAGGTTCTGAAGGTTTAACCTAGTCTATCTATCTATCTATCTATCTATCTATCTATCTATCTATCTATCTATCTATCTATCTATCTATCTATCTATCTATCTATCTATCTATCTATCTATCTATCTATCTATCACTATTTATAATTAAAAACATATTATGTAATAAGAAATCGCAAACATATAATACGCTGTACTATAATATTTATATATTCATTTTTTTAAAACCAAAATATTGGAAAAACAAACAAATCATTTTTACGTTTATTTGTATATGCTGAATTTAAAATGAATCTGGCTAAACTGTTAAAAAGACAACCAAACTAGCAACAGCAGCACAGGTAAAAAAACAACAAAAAAAAAAAAAACGTCAGTTAAATTTAACTGCTATTGTATTTTCGAATACGCATCAAGTGAAATCGACATATTTATATTTTGAGAATCTATACATTCATAACTTTAAAAAAATCTAAGCCAATTAATACACATGTTTCTGTTTCAGCGCTGCTTACAAAGTTACGTGCGTTTTGATTGGTTGGAATTGTTTTGGGACAACCTCTGATTGGTCAAGGATTAAAAAAAACCCACTACTGATTGGATAATTGATCAGAGATGGCACAAGACCACTTCTCATTGGATGATTTATCAGTGATAACCCAAGACCACTTCTTATTGGATGATTTATCAGAGATAACCCAAGACCACTTCTGATTGGATGATTTATCAGAGATAACGGAAGACCATTTCTGATTGGATGATTTATCAGAGATAACCCGAGACCACTTCTGATTGGATGATTTATCAGAGATAACCTAAGACCACTTCTGATTGGATGGTTTATCAGAGATAACCTAAGACCACTTCTGATTGGATGATTTATCAGAGATAACCAAAGACCTTTTCTCATTGGATGATTTATCAGAGATAACCTAAGACCACTACTGATTGGATATTCAACGCTTTGTTGCGTGAGTACAAAACATTTAGATTCAAATATTCAAAGTAAGATAAAATAAAGATAAATAAGATATAACTTTGTTTGTCATTGAAATGTATATTTGATACTGCTACCACAACCACCACCCCACCACCACCACCACCACAACAACAACAACAACAACAACAACTACTACTACTACTACTACTACTACTACTACTACTACTACTACTACTACTACTACTACTACTACTACTACTACTACTACTACTACTACTACTACCACCACCACTACCACAACCACCACCACCACCACCACCACCACTACTACTACTACTACTACTACTACTACTACTACTACTACTACTACTACTACTACTACTACTACTACTACTACTACTACTACTACTACTACTACTACTACTACTACTACTACTACTACTACTACTACTACTACTACTACTACTACTACTACTACTATGATGATGATGATGATGATGATGATGATGATGATGATGATGATGATGATGATGATGATGATGATGATGATGCGGGTGTTGTTGCTGCTGCTGTGGCTGCTGATATTGATAATAATGTTGATGATAAGGATGATGATGATAATGATGATGATAATGATACTGTAGAAATCACCACACATGTCACAAATCAAGGAGAATCACCAAGGCTATTCGAACGAAATGGACTTTAAATATTTATTAAGTTGTTTCCTCTAGATAAGAAGCTTTGCTTCTCCTTTCGTTTTACGATTAATATTGTTTACTAACTACACAATTACCCCAACCTACGATTTTTGTCTTCGCCGAATTAAAACATTTTATTCACAAACTCAGAAAATTAATTTAAAGCTTGAAATAAATTTAATAATAAATTATTGAATCAGGTAAAGCATGAGAAGGAGGAGATGGTAACTGATAATGATGATGTTGATGATGATGTTAATCATAATGTTGATGATGATGATGATGATGATGATGATGATGATGATGATGATGATGATGATGATGATGATGATGATGATGATGATGGTAATAATGATGATGATAATGATGCCATAGCAATCACCACAGAAGTCACAAACCAAGGGGAATCACCTATTCTAACCTAACAATCTTTAAATAATTATTGGGTTGTTTCCCTTAGATAAGAATTTTTTTTTTTTTACCATTGATATTGTTTTACTAAATACAGTACAATGTAATCCCATCCTAAAATTTTCGTGATGGCCGAATCAAAAATTATATTTTCATTATCAACTTTTCGAAAAGCATTTATAGCTTGAAAACAGATTAATAAGAAATTACATAAAGAGGAGGAGGAGGAGGAGGAGGAGGAGGAGGAGGAGGAGGAAAAGTAAAAGTAGAGGGAAACTGATTTTTTATAACGTTGATGTTCATGTTGACCATGATGATGACTGTTTCTGCTTTATAAGGCTATAACTTGCTTGAACTAGAAATAATGCATAATTATGTTTCTCTACTCTGTTAAATTTGTCCGCTATTTTTTTAAACCTAGGGCTAAGGTATACTCTTTGAGTGTTTTTCATCGACCTACAAGCCTACTAGACTAAAAACGTAAACTGTCTTATCGGTGTCTACTATTTTTTAATATTTTAATATGTCACTTTGATTCTGAATGCAATTTAAATGTTTTATTTATTTCGCTGATCCCTGCCTGTTATTTTTGGAAAAGATCGGTTACGACAGAGGCAATTGCAATTAGAGACTAGGTGAATTGTACAATTGCAACTAAAGTCCAAGTGAATTGTAAAATTGCAATTAGAGACCAAATGAATGATACAACTACAATTATAGTAACAGTTGTATCAATGTTTCTGACTGTTGCAATGTAGGCTGAGTAGGTTGAACAACATCTTCTCTCTGAGTATCAATCTGAACTAACTATAGTAATGATATAATAGAGATAGATCACTGTAACCCTTATAGTGCTAA
>RQTK01000883.1:144396-147545 GCA_003991915.1 Elysia chlorotica
ACAACAGCAACAACATTTTTTTCAAAGAAGTCACGATGAACAATGAAAGGTGAAGATCTTATGGAGAACTTTGATTACGTTCCAACGATTAAAAACAAGAAAAACAACAACAAAAACCAACAAGTTTTTCAAAGAAGTCAAGATGAATAATGTGTTAAACAATAAAAGGTGATGTAAATATCATGCATCATGCAATTAGTTTATAAACAGTTTAACGAATAGGGAAAATTTTCAAGCCCAACAGGGCGCGGTGGCCCTGGGGTAAAACATCGGCTTCCGGGGCCAAAGATCTGGGTTCGAGCCCTGGCGTTTTTGCTCCCTACTAGTTGGGTCGGTATCAGTTTAATGTGACCGGTTGAGACAGGAGTCATCGTATCCCCACCCTGATAGATAGATACATAGATACATAGATAGATAGATAGATAGATAGATACATAGATAGATAGATAGATAGATACATAGATAGATAGATAGACAGATAGATAGATAGATAGATAGATAGAATGGGAGGGGAAAAGAGAGACAGATATTGAGAGAGAGGCAAACAGACAGACAGAGAGAGAGAGAGGTAAAGAGAGGGAAAGAGAGAGAGAGAAAGGAAGAAAGAAAGAAAGAGAGAGAGGTAGAAAGACATGGAGAGAGAGAGAGAGGTAAAGATAGGGAAAGAGAGAGAGAGAAAGGAAGAAAGAAAGAAAGAGAGAGAGGTAGAAAGACATGGAGAGAGAGATAGAGATAGAGAGAGAGAGAGAGAGAGAGAGAGAGAGAGAGAGAGAGAAATAGAGAGATATATCTTTTTTCGATCAAGGATTTCTAAGAGAACTTCACTTCACCCAATAAAATAATGTTAAGTATTAAATATTAACTCTAAAATCATAAACTTCAAACTTTAGACCTTAAAGGCACGGGCTTTCTTATCTTGACTTTTAATGGATGATTCATAACAATATTCAGGCCTTGCTCTTACCTTAAGAGATAAAATGGCATGAGTTTCTCACTTTTAGCTTCGCGTTACATATCAGAAGATGATTAGATATGATGGGTTTTCAGTTTAGCTTGGCCTTATATTTCAGGATGTGAATATTACAGGATGCTTTTTTATTTCAAGAGTTTTAAAAATTAATTCGCTTCCTCATCGTTTTGTTAAAAAAAAAAAAAAAAAAAAAAAAAAAAAAAAAAATTTTGCTGACGCGTTTTTATTGTAATCTTTAAGATGGAAACCGCGCCTTTGAGATTTTGACTTATATTGTGGTCTCGATGTTTTTTGTTTTCTGCTTTGCTGATGTTAAAGTCTCAAATAAAATTGACATAGGTGTAAGGAAGATAGCTTTATCTAAGACACATAAACTTGACCCGATCTATTGCCTGTGTAATGGGGAATGAGGTGACTGGACTATAAAGCTCACGCCCTGTTTCAGTGAGTTCTTCGGTTTGATTCCCGATTCTTGATAAGAGCGCCTTGTTCCCTGCTGGTTGTAAATAATTATCTTATATAATACCTAGATGAAGAAATCGCTAATATTGTCTGAACTTCTCCTCCAACTATTATTTTGTGGTTTTATAGCAAATAGAATTTTTTTTCTCTCTAAGCCTCATTGTACCAGTTCTATATCCTATTTCTACAGACTATTTCGCATTTTTGGGCGAAGCTGCTCAGTTGGCAGAGCGCGAATCTTCTAACCAAAAGTATTTACTCATGTTAGTCCTCAGCGCCTACTTAGGTATCTGAAGGACATTGGTATGTATAATAAAACATAACTCTAATAATCCTACACACGGATCTTTTAAACTACTGTATAATATACCCTTTACTTTTAACCAATCTTTTTATGCACTATTTTTTAATTATGCTTTTACGTTTATATGTATCTTTCTACATCTAGTTGTTTTTGATTTATTGTGTCCCTCAGCTGCTAAGTTGTGCGTATTCCCCCATTTATTATTAGTAGTATTATGCTTTTACTACTCAGAGCGATAAATGAGTCACCACTGCTACTAGTATAATATATTAAATGTCTTAGGACATCATGGGCACAACATAGCCGTTACCCTGCTGACGTGCCGTAAAAACAAACTCACTCACCCGGCTGTGATTTCCGATTAAACAACCTTCTGTTCCTACCGCTGAAGCTGTTGTCTGACAAACAGAAAAATGATAACGGGCTGAGACAAAACTTCTGATATTCCCGGTCTATCTATGTGCAGAAGCACCTGAAGATTGTCAGACATTAACATTGGGACTCGTCAACAATAACATTACTATCACTAGGGAATCTGAAAAACGTTTTTATTTTTACAACTTACTTGAAATCCTTCCTACCATCAAGCATGCAACTAGAAACAAGTGGAAAATGGATAATATTTCCTCAAGATTTCAACGCCCACTCAGCATTTAAGACGCAGAGGAATGTAGACACAAGCTCTTGAAAAAATAATCCTTTGCCAATACCATGCCATCATATGATCATTTATTTACCTTTTTACCCTTGAACATTTTCTGTTTTGCCAAATTGTCCATCAAATTAGTCTGGAACCGGCGTTCCCATGCTAATCCAGGTTTCTATAAATAGATTGCTAAATAAACGAATAAAACCGAGTGCAAACAGATTTTCATAACAATACGAACATTGATATACTGCTATCAAACATATATATAGAGAGAGAGAGAGAGAGAGAGAGAGAGAGAGAGAGAGAGAGAGTCAAAGAGAGACAGACATACAGAGAGAGAGACAGAGAGAGAGGGAGAGAGAGACAGAGAGAGAGAGAGAGAGAGAGAGAGAGAGAGAGAGAGAGAGAGAGAGAGAGAGAGAGAGAGAGAGAGAGAGAGAGAGAGAGAGAGAGAGAGGCAAGGTAAATAGAAATAGAAAGGGACAGATATTTACAATAATAAAGCAATTTAGATTTGTGTCGTAAGCTACGGCCTAAAGTCATCATCATCATCATCATCATCATCATCATCATCATCATCATCATCATCATCATCATCATCATCATCATCATCATCATCATCATCATCATCATCATCATCATCATCATCATCATCATTATCATCATCAGCATCCTCCTCCTCCATCTCCTCCTCCTCCTCCTCCTCCTCCTCCTCCTCCTCATCCTTCTTCTCCTTCTTCTTCTTCTTTTTCTTCTTCTTCTTC
>RQTK01000884.1:0-35966 GCA_003991915.1 Elysia chlorotica
ATTTGTTTAAAAATATTAATCTTCTCTCTATTTTTATAATCTTGGTCAGAGGAAAAGACATCTATAGAGAAGGAAGATGTCTTACCATTACATTGAAAGAGATGGTGGTCAGCCAAGGATTCAAAAAGTTCCCCCTGGCACAGCCCCCAAACCATACACACATGCTCCTCAACCCTACAGACCAGGTGAGAAAGAAATAATAAACAAATATATAGCATCTAGGATTAGGATAAAAGTAAAAACTCCACAAGTTATTCTATGGCACAGAAAGCCAAATTTGAGTATTTAAATGTTCTATCTATAATTGTTTTGAATTTTGGTCTTTAATGGTTTAGATACATCCACATTGTCTTGATTCTTATTTTTACAATTTTTAATTAATGGAAATTTAATCAGTATATGTACATAAGAAAAGAATATAAGATAGAATAAACTTTTAATATCCGTCCAATTGAAATTGTCATTGTAGTTATATACAAGCTACAGAGAGAAGTAGACACACAATTATTATTACATGTATTTAATACATAGCTAATGCATTACCCTCTCCCACCACCTTCCTATATCTCTTTCGTGCAGGCGAACCAAGCTACCGCTCAATCAAAGTGGAGCGCTATGCCGAGGACGGAAACTACTTCCCCCCGCCACCGCCCCCAGACTCAAGCCCCAGGGGAGCATTCAGCAGCGGCCATGATGAGAGTTTCCCTCCCCCTCCTCCCCCTGCCCCTCCTCAAGGAGCCTCGCACTACGACGATGATGACGGCCGCCACACCTACAGCAATGTCTATGCAGGGGAGGCGAGGTACATGAGGACAGAGGACTACAGGTCTCCGAAATATGCCAGCCCGGGGAAGATCAACTCAGGTACATAATTTTTATATTTTATAGATCTATCTTTAGAGATTCATTGTTACACCATATATAGGATTCCTAGGAAAACTGAGGAGACAAGCTCTTTTCTCAATGTCTCTGTTTAAAGTATTACTAGTTGATGATATCCTGTCCAAATGTTTTTTTCCTTCGAGTTAGATTTAAACATACTTAAAAATGTTTGATTTGTGTACGAACTGGCGTTTTCACCTTTTTCTAATAGGGTTTATTAGTTTGTCAATTATTGATGATGTATGATGTTAAACTATACATTTATATGGTCTGAGCTCATTTTTTATTTCTAAATATAATCTTTCCTTGCTGTATTAGATATATTTTAAGGCTGAAAACGTTGCTTCCCATGGCATAGTAGGAACTAGGTATGAAAACTCAATTTTGTAGGTGGTATTCTGCTTCACCTCTTCAAGCTTTCTTTTGAAATGTGATCTGCAAGTTTTGAGTCAACTGAAATAAATAAAGGTTATGTCTAATGGAAGGCTTTAGAAAATATAATTACCAGTCTTTCTGACTTTTATGTTTTTAACATTTGTTTTAATGTGACCTATATTGTTTTTCTTCACATTTTTAAAGTAAAAATTCAAAGGTTTTCCCTCTTAGCATGGATTCATAGCTTGAAATTGAATCACAGAAGTTTTGTGGGTAAATTTTCACTTGTGGAAGAAAAAAAACACCCAAGAAATATATATTCCTTTCTGTCATGAAAGCTTTAGGGCTATTCTTTCTCTACCTCATCATGTGTATTTAAAATCAGACCAGCAGTATTCCAGCGGAGGGGGAGGCTACCAACCAGAGTCGAACTACGCAAACATCCAGATCAACATTGCCCCGCCCACACCCACTGCGAAAGATTTCAACTTTGACAGTCGCTATGATCAGGGAGGTAATAAAAAAATTTTTTTTTTCTTTTCCTTTTGTAACTTAATAGAGGCCCTGCAATGCAGCAATCTGCATTGTTTTCATTCATAGCTTTGCGATGTGTGTGGAGCTACTGAGCGATCAGAAAACCTCATGGCTAAGGGGTGTAATTGTATCATCCTTTATTGTCAGGTGGGATGCGAAGCCTGTAATATCTCTACAACCAGTATCTAGAAGCAACCTATTTAAATTATTTGTGTGCAATTGTCCAACTTGAATTCTTTTATAGCTTTATGCTACAATAATCATGCAAATGATATTAACAAATTATGTCGATGCATGGAATGGCTGCTTTAGAGAGATCTATGTTGTATTAATTTTATGACGGCTATGGTATGCTTAGATTGGAAGCAAAATGACTCTAGCTTTAGTTCAGATTAAGACGCTATCACGGAAAATAATGATTAATTATTAAAATAAAGACAAAATTTGAACTCAAGTTGGATTGTCAAATAAGATCCCCCAGCCAGGGCAATCTAGAGATGTTAAATCCAAAGAGAAATGGACTAGTGAAGCTACCATTTGAAAGTAATCCTTATTTTCCAGGTAATTTTTCTTGCCTTATTCTCAGTATTAAAATTTTCCTTGATCATTTTATATGGCTACACAAATCTCAGAATCTAAAATTAATTTCATTGCTTGGAGCAATGCGTGACTTGAAATCTGTCACTGTGGTTGCTGCAGTTCTTTAGTACGGTTGTACTGTAATATAATTGTATATGTTTCTCCCCAGTGCCAAGTCACAGAGCTGGACCCCAGAGTGAACGCCCTGTGCCAGGTCCAATGGTGCCATCTAGTGGCCAGGTAATTGACCAACCTGGGGATTTACACTGTTTAAGTCGGTGTGACAAGCAGTTCCTGAAATTAAATGTTCGAAGCAAAGCTGGTGTGGTTAATAAGGGTTAGGTGATTCTCAAATATTTGGTAAGGATTATGAATGTAGATCTCATAAATGTTGTAAGGGCTAAAGAATCCTTAAACATTTTGTGGTTAATTAACTTACGTAGATACAGCAATGTTTAATCTCCCCCCCCCCAAAAAAAAACAACAACAACAAAACAATAAGAAAGTATGAATGATTGCAAGATTTAAAAACTGTTTAAGTTATAATACACTGTAAATTAAATGAACGGGTTTCCATAGGATAAGGTTATTAAATCATACTTTTTTTTTTCAAATTGTCATGGATTTAAACTTTAAAGATTAAGTTTAAGGTCATAAAGGCACCTACTTTGTGTTTGACCCAATTTTTTTTACTCTTTCTCCTTCTCCCTCTTCCTGTCTTTCTCTATCTAACTCTTTTTTTGTTGTCTCTCTCTCCCTCTCTCTGCATCTTTCTGTGTCAGTCTGTCTGTCTGTCTGTCTGTCTGTCTGTCTGTCTGTCTGTGTCTCTCTTTCTCTTTCTCTCTCTCTCCCTCTCTCTCTCTCTCTTTCTCTCTCTCTCCCCCCTCATCAGCCAAGTCTATACTCAAGCACCCCAGGCCAGCACTCCAAACATTCTCCGCCACACATGAAGCAGGACAACGAGGCGGAGGTTGACGCTCTCACCGATCTTCTCGTGAAAAACATGACAGCTCCGTCTGATCCTGACGAGGACAAAGAATTTTGGGGTAGTTAAAAAAACTATAATGTCTCGGTGCTGCGATTTTGGCTCACTAAGACGTCAGACATTATTCTTGGGATAAATTCTTTAGACAAATTAATAATGAACTTAAGATTTAATACTTATTTCTTAATTTTAAAATTAATTCTTGAAATTTCAAAATGGTGTCTACACTTTTAGACTTTCCTTCCTTTTTTTAGACGTAGCTAGACAAAGTAATAAAGTTGTCATTAGTACCTGCCTAGTATAAATGAATAAAAAAAGTAGTACTTACTGCGTGAGTTTTTCGGACTTAATTTACAACCCCACATAAATATGTCTCCTGATCCCTATCCCAGGTGTGTGCGGCCGCTGCCTGCAGACCATCTCTGGAAACACCAACGCCTGCTCTGCCCTGGACAATGTCTACCACATCGGCTGTTTCACCTGCGTCGGATGCAGTGAGTTGTCTTCTCTTAGTGCTTTAGCTTTGTTGCATGTCATTTTATAGCTCCTTTAGCTTGAATATATAGGTTTTTTAGTTTTTTAGTTCTGTACACGTTTTACTGAACATTTTTTCACCATGGATCTTTGAGATCAGACATAACAAATAGACATGACAAAATACCCACACAAAGCTTATCATGAACCAGCATGTTCTGACATAAAAACCTAAAGAGTCATCCTTTTTTGATTGTCGCTGATCCTTGAAATAACATACAGTAACAACGAACATCTTATAATTATTATTTGATTGATCAAAGATTTATATGCCTTATTTATTCCTGTACTGTTTAGGTTGGTGTCAGTATACTGTTTAATGTGACCGGCTGGGACATGTGTAATGGTAATCCCTTACTGCCTCTATGTTGCACCACAGAAATTGTCAAACATCAGTCTTGAGACCCATCATCAGCATAACCATTTTGGCTATAGTTGACATTAAAAAATCAACTGAACCTTTATGGGGTCTTTAATTTTTTACCATCAGGATCATTGACCATCAAGAAAATGTCTCTTTTTTATTCTTCATCATCTAGGTAACAGCAATGTTATTTTTGTTTTTGTTTTGTTTGTTGTAAATTTGTATCCATTTTCTGCATCCATCCTACCAGATGTTCCACTCCAAGGCAAATCTTTTTTTGCCATGGAAACAAAGCCGTACTGTGAAGGCTGCTATGTTGTAAGTCTTAGATTATGCAGTGATACCTTTATTTTAGTTTTAAATAGTCTGTAGAGCTAATGCAGAAAAAATCATTTAAACTTTTAAATATTTTGCCTAAATAATTAAATTTTTTTTTATATTTTTAATACATTCTTTGGTAAATTTAGATAGATATATTTTACTGAGCCAACAAACTCATAAGTCATTGATATGCTAACACTAAAATAGCATACTTCTGTGTTACACCATCATGCTACCTGATACCTCAATGGTTATTTTCTTCACCCTTCACTATTTCTCTGAGATACGCCATCATGCTTCCTGCTAAGCAGCTACCTCAATGACTATTTGCTTCACTCATCATTGTTTCTCTGAGTTACACCATCATGGTACCTACTACCAGAATGACTATTTGCTTCACTCTTCACTGTTTCTCTGAGTTACTCCATTATGTTACTTTTTACCTCAATGACATTTGCTTTACTCTTCACTGTTTCTCTGAGTTACACCATCAAGCTTCTTGCAACAGAAATCATTATTTGCTTCACTCTTCACTGTTTCAGAACACACTAGAGAGATGTTCTGTGTGTTCCAAGCCGATTACTGACAGGGTGAGTGTTTTATCATTAAGCGATCCTTGTGTTAAGTTTCAAGCTGTTTTTTCAAATTTGTTTTAACCTTTTCACATTATAAGTAGAAAACCTATACCTTGTATGCACTTTTTGGAGAATTTTTAAAAGATTTATAATAGGCAAGAGCTTTCAGATTTATTATTTAAAATAATAGGTGCTAGCATAAGCTTATATCAATGTGTGCAGCAATTGTACAATATGGTGGGAAAAGGTTAAAGTGTTTTACTACAGGTTGTCTAAATCAATGGGTTGCCAGCTGCAGTGATACTAAATTTTTGCTAATTTAACCAATTTCTCAACAACAACTAAGTTTTTCTGTTTAAAATACTAGTATGCATATCATAAGCTTGTGAGATTCAACATGCTATGCCACTTTTACACAGAAAACCACAGTAACAAAATTTAGTCCAGTTGGCACCATTGCAGACGACTTAGTGGCTGACTAACAAAGACAAGGTGTAGGTCTGGTCCCCGGGGGATTTATTAGGCAGCAGGTTTAGGTCTTGTGAATTTGTTTGGTAGAAAGACATTAATGTTAATTCAATTTTTTAAATAGAATTGATAACAAAGGAAAATACCTTATTCCCTGTAATTATCTGCTGTACTGTTGTGTTTATCTTACAAAGACAATTGCATTCATTCATTCATTTATCTAGTGTCATCTCTGAAGAGATTGATGTCTAATGGCATGCTACTTTTCCCTTTCCTGGGCTTTTTCTGTACATTCTGAAAGCTTTCTATCTGTCTAGTCTTCTTGTTCTTCCTCTGCCTCTATCCCATCAACTTTACCCTCCAGTAAATCCCCTCATAATGAATCCTGACGTTTCTCAGCTCCCTTGTTTTCATATTTTGTAATAATATATTTTCAGCATCCGACATATTTCTCCATTTGTTTTCTTTTCCCTCCAACTTATAAATTGCATGAGCTTTTTTTTGTGTGTGTCTTTTACATAATGGAAGCAACTGGAGGTCAGGTTTGTTTTTTGTGTGCATATTTTTCTTCTTCTCATTTCTATAACAGATAAATTTAGACATTTTAAAACTCTCGTAAAATTTCACACTGTTCTACGTTTTTCCTTGTTTCAATTTTCTAAGTATGGCAGGCTCATCAGATTTTACATTGTAGTGATATGTTTAAAAGAGTTTTTTTTTTTTTTTTTTTTTTTTTTCCCAATTTGCAAAGTACCTGTATGTCATGCTAATCAGATATTTCACTTCACTGTTTTGTTTCCAGTTATTGAGAGCGACTGGTAAGCCATATCACCCCGACTGTTTCACATGTGTGGTCTGCGGAAAATCTCTTGATGGAATCCCGTTCACAGTGGACGCTACCAACCAAATACACTGCATAGAGGACTTCCACAAGTAAGTGAATTATCAGGACATAAGCTTGATTCTTCGTTGTGCAGAGAAACCGAAGTTCTCTCTTAGTTAAAATCCTGCTGGGTCTTAACCCTTGCATTACCAAGCATTATACAGCTACTTCGTAATTTGTCACCCAATGATTACATGGTTGTTGATTCCCTGAAACCCAGCCAATACTGTTTGTGTTTTGACTTTAAACTTTCAATTATCATAAATGTTTGTGTTTTGAATTTTAACTTTCAATAAGCATAAATTTTTATTTTTTTACTTTGAACTTTCAATAAGCATTAATTATCCTTACTGAACCGACCTTTGTAAAATAGACAGCAAAACAAATTAACCAATTATCTGCCTTTCTAGTTTTAAACTAGGTACTTGTGCATATCAACACAACCTATATTACTAGGTTACAGAGACCTACTCTCAAATGAAAAATATTCGTGGATGGGTACAAGATGTATTTTAACTGTGTATGAAATATACTCGAATAGAAATGAGGGTAAACAAATTGTGTTAGAAATATTCGCGAATGGTAAGGAAAGAGTTAATTAAGGTCATTTTTGACGACAGGACCCCAGATTGAGAACTTGATTCTTCTTCACTTCTTGATGTTTTAACCTTTTCAGGACACGCTACCTAAAATACCATTACATGTTTTCTCTATGGAATGCACCATTTATAACAATGTCAGTCATTTCCCGAGCAGTTATCAAGTTAACCGGTTAGAATCTTTTGATGTATTTTTTTTCACAGTGGTTAGAACTAGGCTTTTAGATAAAATGTCTTCAACAGCACCTTGACTACAGCCCAATCATCATATAGCTTTTATAAACAAAGATTAGATCTAGACGCAGCTATTACTAGATCTTGTGGAAGCAACATAGAGAAGGGCGAACAGCAGTTTCGGGATCTAATACACTGTAATTTTAAATTCTAATGCAAATCTAGATTTCATTTAATTGCATTCCAGTGATTCACTCCAACCAATGCTTTCTTAAAGAGAAATAGCTGTTTATTTTTTATTGAAATTGAGACACTGACTGTATACCAGGTTTTGCTTCAATTGATGTAAACAATTTTTCAATGCTGGGTTCTTGAAGTATACTTTCATATTGGCTGTCACATCACATTGAGCAACTAATGAGTTTGGTCATGTGTTTTCCGCTGCCAGGAAGTTTGCCCCGCGCTGCTGCGTCTGCCAGAAGCCGATCATGCCCGACCCGGGTCAAGACGAGACGGTGAGGATTGTGGCCATGGACAAGTCGTTCCACGTCGACTGCTACAGATGTGAGGTACAGTAAAACAGCGTGGTGGTGGCAATCAGAGGTCGTGCTAACCTTTTCTTAACTTTGCCTCCAGCTCCTGTTAACATGTTTGTTAATCTGTACAATAATGACAGTTTTGTTTCTCTTGAAACATGTTTTGTGCTTTTTGCATCTAGATATGAAACTGAATTTTCCTATGTAACCTAACAGGTGTGAGTCACGACCATAGCTATCAGTTATTCTAGAATAAGAAAAAATTATTTTTGTTAGAAAGGCCAATTTAGAGTAGTTTTCCTTACTCAGAGTGCCCTAGCTAACAACCTTTAATAGCGACTTTCTTAGATTTATCTCAGCAAGTAAATAAAAAGAAAACATGGGTTGCTAATCCTGTTTTACTTCTCGATTTTATGGAAGAGAAAATTTAAATGGTAGGTGACTATTTCTTTGTTTGTTTCTCACAAATTGTTACTTTTTAAAGTAAACGACACAGATAAATTAAAGTTTTGTATATATCCTTCAATTTTAATCGACCTTTTTTATACACAATTTTTATCCTCTAAACAATCTGAGAAACAAAAGGAGTCAACGCTGCTACTATTGTACTGTATTAACTTCCTAACACGTTATCACGTTATGGACACAGTATTAGCCGTTAATGTGTTGACGTACCATAAAAACCAACTCTACCCCTAACACTTTAACCCTCTCCCATCTCAGGACTGTAAGTGTCAGCTGAGCTCCGAGGTGGAAGGCCGTGGCTGCTACCCTCTGGACGATCACATTTTGTGCAAGAACTGCAACGCCAAGAGAATACAGGCCCTGACCACCAAGATGGCAACAGATCTGTGAGGGAGGTGGAGGAGGAGGAGGAGGAGGAAGACGAAGAAGAGGGAGTGGGAGGAGGGGGCAGAAAAGTGTTGGTCTACTGTCCGCATCATCCAAAGAGAATAAAAATTGTTATTGAAAATTGATTCTTTTTAACTTGATAAGAGGAAAGTGAAATGACTATTATCTCAAGCCTAACCTGTAGAATTCATTGAAATCAAGTACATCAAAGAAAAATGAAATTAAATCAAAAATGTTTTTTAAAAATCTGAAATGTATTGCATGTTACACATTGATTAGGCTGAATGAATATTCCTATCTTTATACTGTATGGTAGTTGCAATGCACACATTATGAGCTGAAGTTTTCACGCCATGGCTAATGGTAGATTATTTTTACTGAATTTTTTAATCATACGTAGATCTGCCAAAGATTTTTGTTGCATCTAATTTATTACATACTTTCAAATAATTTTAATTAGTCTTGAGGGATAAGAACATGTCATTATATTAATTTTTTTCTTTTTTTTTGTGTTTGCCATTTTTAAAATTTGTAATCAATGTATTGGTATTAGAGTATCATTGGTATTTTAAATTATATTTTTGGAGACGTTTTAAAATTTTTTCTTTTTAAGTTGTCTTATATAAATGTTAAATCTTAAAGTTTTTGAGAGTAAATAAGAGCAAATCAAATTTGAAATACATTATCAATAGAATCATGACTTTAGGCAAAATCTATTTGATGCCGACAATTCAAAGTTTAAATTTTTTAAAGGACGTTAAGTTAGGAAAATTTATCTATCTACACACATTTTATAGCTATACATAGATGTATATATTTTGATATTCATATTTAAGTCTGCATATAAAAAATATCAATGCAAAATCTGTATTTTTTAAAAATAATTTTAATCAAAACCATATTTTAGATATTTAGTAGTTACTTAGTTTGAAAGGGATGTCAATTTTTCTTCTCGCTGAAATTTATGTGCTAAGTTTTACAACTTTCACCAAATGACTATCAATCATTAATTCTTTGTTATGTTCATGCTGGCTCTAAGTAATTTTCTTATTTTGTACCTGTTTTTATGCAAAACATTTCTTTTTTTTTTTTTCAATATCATAACTTTGTGTGTGCTGAATATACTTTGTAGTGATACCATTGAGAACCTAAAATTGGAGCATATTCCTACCAATTTTTTTTACCACGGAGTATTTGTAGTGTGTATGTTTTCATATTTGGCATGTCCTATGTCGTGCTGATTACCTGTGGAATGAGACGAGCCATCTTTTACTGGAGGAGATATTATTTTGTTCGGCACTCTTACAAATTTTACACCAGGGTATTAAACTGCTTTTGCCATGCATGTTCCATATTTATAATATCCTCTACTTTCTGCTGGCATGGAAATGCAGACGGGGGTAACTGATAATGATATTTTATTTATAGTTTATGTTTAAGGCAACCAGGGTGAATAAGACATAAGTCTCTAATATACATTTACAACTGAAGCCCCCTAAACATAGGGAAACTACTTTATTTTGACTTTTTTTCAAATATTATAGTACATACAATATCTCTTGTTCTAGAAATGATTAGGTTATTAATTGTTCAACTTCTTGAGGTTTATTTGATGCTTCTAGTTCTAAAAACACACGAAAAAACCCTTGAAAAATTCAAAGTCCGACTTGTGTCTGATTCACCCTGATTGGTTCACATTTTGCTTAAATATTGATATTTTCTTCGTTTTATATATATATATATCAGTTGGTATTTATTTAACTGTTCTGTGAATTTGTAAATGTGAGAAGTTCATTGCTTAGAAGACAATCGTTTGTAAGTTATGATGAATTTTGTCGCAGACCGCTATGTATTTCTATATATGACAAAAGTTCTTGCCTGCTATGTAAATAGCTTGATATTATTTAACATGCTGACTCCCAGATCAAGTATTGATTTTTATTATTTAAACTTTTATACATGTACCTCCTGCTTTTAACCATCCTGTCATAAAAATATGTATGGCTTCTGTTTTAAGATATGCATGCCCATGTGCTTGTAAATAGCCTGATGAGCACAAAATATGTTATTTTAGACAGTAGCGTTGCATTTGCTTTTTTTGCTTTACCACTCCGTAGAAGATATAAATCCTGAGATTTAATCTTGTGACCTCACTTATTTATATCTTTAAAAGAATGTAATGTTTTGTCGTGGCATATGCTGTTATTAATTTTTTGGGCAGATACGTTTTTGTAGAGGCTCTAAGCAGATTAATAACATTCATTTTACTAGTAAGCCCTATCACAGTACCGGAATGAAAATACTTAACTTGCTTGTGTGCCACCAAGGATATTATAAATATTGGCTGTGAAGGTTTGGCTTAAGTAAAAGAGAGCTGTGGGACTACCTAAATACAAATATTCTGACTGCTGTCTAACTCAATTCAATGCCAACCCATTACTTTTGTCCTACAAATCTAAGCAGGGGCATACAATAAACATACTTATTTACACATTATTTTTCATTACTGCTTTCTTGTCAGTTTTACTGTTTTTATGCCTTCTGGGCACTTGGTTGTTTGAGGCTTACTGCTTACATCTCACACGAAGCAGGCCCTGTATAATTTGAACTTTTTGTAGATGTCACTTGTCAGTGTTTCACGCCTTTTTACATTTTTTACTCTACTTAAGCCATAGAATTGGTTGTTAAAGAACAATTTACATGTGTAATATTTATCAATATTTTTCTTTACTGAACCTTGCTGCATATCTCATTGGCTTCTATCTCTACCTCCGCCATACTACCATTTTCGCTTTGCAGAATTTGTATTGAGCTTTTATTTATAGTCTCTTCTACTTGATAGGGTGACGAAAAATCCCATTACTATACATGTTTAAATTAATTTTGGATGGCATATAAATATGTACAGTGTATTATGTGATCAAGAACATTAATGCTGTTTTAATGGTTTCAAACTTTGTCCTGTCAGATTCAGAATTATATTGCAATCATGTACTGAAACTCTTGTTAACTTTGCTTTGTAAAGGTTTTGAAGGTAAACAAAAGAAATCTTCCGTTGTTTGTTATGTTTGTTTTTTTTTCTTTAGGGTTCAATTTTTTTTGCCTGTAAGGAAATATTCCCTAGTTTTCAACAAATTAAAGCCAATTTGATAATAGATCTTTTCCATGGCAACAGTAACTCGAGCATAAACAGTTATCAAGTAAGAGAGGAAATAAAAAACAACAACACGCTGTTATCAAATTTGTCGATATTGATTTTTTTTTTCTATTTTGTATTGTTTTTTTTTTAAGAGATACATTTTTAGACATTCTTGAAATGTGGTCTACTTTTTATGTCACTTAGCAAGCAGACTACTCTCCTTATAATAAACAAAGACAGTGTGCAAATTTATTACCCACATAATAGTTTACCAGTTTTTATATATACATGGTGGACAGAGCATCAAGTGGGGCAGCAACCATCATAACCGATGACGCTGACACGGAAAGATAGAAAGTTGTCCAAAATATAATGTCTCCTGATTTTTGGTTTAGCCCTTTGTTTCTTTTCTGGTGTACTTTTTTGTAGGAAATAGTTTTATCCTCTCATTTTGTTCATGTCAGTCCCAAAATCTCTCTTTGTAGACAATTTTTACTAGATCTGATCTCTGTAAAGTAACACATCTATAGGAAGAGTTTGTTGGTTCTATGTTTTACAGTCCATGATCACCCTTACGTTTGAGTTTATTTAAACTATCATAAATATGTATATATCGAGTGAAAAGCTGTGACAATAATCGTTGATAGGATTTATTTCAGAGAGAGATATCGAAATCCCTAGTTTAGAGAATACTTTTGGATATTTATACTGCTGAGTTATGATCTAATGATGAATATTGTGTATTTTTACCTTGTACAAAAAATCAGTATTTTAAAAAAGACTTTCCCCTATGGTAATTCATCCAACATCCTCATAGTAATAAAGGAAAAATGTAAATCTTTTCACACAGTCATAATATGGTGCAATTTTTCTGGATCTCGGTAGAGGAAGAAAATGGGTTTTTAAAGAATAAAAATGAAAACATGCTAAACACTAAGCTATGACTTTTTGAATGTGAAACCAACAATTCTTTATGTAATATATTTATTATTATATTTATGTGAATATTTAATAGTGGACATTTCTGTTGAGTCAGAGATGCAAGCATATCTGTGGCTGTGAAAAAAATAATGCTTAACACATAACATGTAGTTTTATTAATATGGCTGTACTATTACTGTAATAATGTATTATCATTGAAGTTTAAGGCAGTAAGGCTTGTAGTGAACTGTACAATAAACTAACTCAAGAACTATGAATAATACAAAAACAAACAACAAAAATATATTTAACTTAAATGGTATTAACATGACAAGTTTTGTTTTTATATTTCAATAGTCTCGGTTAAACCAAATTGATTTCTTTTAATTTAAACCTTTTGGTTTAACAGTGGTAATTTGTGTTGTTCCCAAAATCATGATCTAACCCAGACCTTCTTGACAAAGCATAAAATTTTCTTTTTCTTTTCATTATGCTATCAAACTACCGATTCCCATCTCCTTGTAATGTATTCCTAAGTTATTACAAATACAAATATTAAAACTGAACCGAGTAAAACGTTTTTGCTTCGTATGTTGTGTTGTGCATTTTGAAGCAAAATACATGTATAACTTTTCAATATTTTTTCTCATAGTCATATATGCAACTTATTTTGCTTTGCCAGAAGGCTTGAATTGCTTGCTTTTATTTTATAGTATTTTCTTCTTGATAGAGTCGTGAAATATTCAGACTGTTCCTGGTGAAAGTAATTTTTGTAATATTGAAATAGTTCTCACATATCTTAACTTTTTTGCTCTATCAGAAGGCTTGAACTGTTTGCTTTGCCATCTTTGGTTTGCTGGTGGTGCTAGACTTTCAGACAAAACTACATGTATTTTGTAGACAGCAACATGGCAATAATTATCAATGTGACTGTTATTTACTACAAATAACATGTATTTTGTAAGCAACATGACAATAATTATTATCAATGTGACTGTTATTTAAAACCATTCTGGACTCTGCCAAAACCCACCTCCTATCTCTGAGCTAACTTCTTCCAAATGCTATAATAATAAATAATCTGACTTTGACAATCTCTAGACTTATATGTTGGTTTTTATTTCTATTACTTTTTTATTGTATGTTGTTTTGTTTTATTACTTTACCTTTCATATTTAATGTTTTATTTTGTATTTCTATAACTTCTACATTTTTAACTTAAATTTAATATTTTATAATTTGAGTTTTAAGACTTTTTTTTTATCTTAGTAGTTATCCATAGGTTCTGTTTAAATTTTCAAGTAAGAACATGTAAATGTGTATTTAAACAAATTAAATTTTATAACTAATTCTAAGTTACATTAAAAAAAAAGAAACTCTCTTAATTTTCTTTAAGAACATGTGTTAACAAAGTTGTTACAACCGCAGACTTGTTAGGCAGTCATGGGTTTGAATTCAACCATTAGTGATAAATTTAACCTCTTTGCCTTCACACGTTTGAGAAAGCAAGAATCATACATTTTTAGTTAATTAAAAAAAAAATATTCATCTAGCTATAATATTTTCCTTTTGATAATTCTAATAGCTACCTTATGCCATAATTGTAGTCCTGTGAGGATATAACATGTAAAACTAAGAAATGAAATAAATATTGGCAAACACATGCGAAATATGAGCTTCCATATGATGTTTATTACAATCACCAAAACAAAACAACAATCGTCAATAATAGTATGGCAGTTTCACAGGTTGATACACGAATATCGATCAAACTTCTATGATATGATATAGATATAAAATATAGCAGCAAATGAACGTAATAATCATTGTTATTTATAATCATAAGTAGATTCTATATACATTAAAACCGTTTATGGTAGTCTAGGCTGTGTTAGATATATAAGGCAAGTAGTGGGGATTTTTTTTTCAACTGTCAACATAGTTTTCAAGTTTTTGTTTTTTTAACATTCAGGTGAAATTAAGTTGATTTTGCGAAATAAATCCAAGCAGAGACTTCCAAGATTTTCAACAGGAGCTGTATGTATATTAAGATGGATAGGGATTAGGTGGAGTAGATTTAAGGTCCAACATCAGCATAGTGGGGATTTTTTTCAACTGTCAACATAGTTTTCAAGTTTTTGTTTTTTTAACATTCAGGTGAAATTAAGTTGATTTTGCGAAATAAATCCAAGCAGAGACTTCCAAGATTTTCAACAGGAGCTGTATGTATATTAAGATGGATAGGGATTAGGTGGAGTAGATTTAAGATGCAACATCAGCACTACATATGCTATATTGTGAACGGACCCCAAGGCTAATGTCTGACAATTTTATGTGCTGCCAAACAAAGACTGTGGAGCCCTATCTCAGAAGATCACATTATACTGACACCGACCCAACCAGTTTGAGCATGGGTTGGATAACTAATCTGACTGCTTGGGTTTACGTTAAAACGTTATGTTTTTTTAAAGGTATTTTCGGTCCATACCAGAAAATGCTATGTTAAACTTAAGAATGTGATTTGGCAGAGAATTTTTTTTACCCACTATGTTAAAACCTAGCTTATAGTCATCTCTAAAACGTTAAATACATCAAAATAATTACATGTACTTACAATCTATGATAAAAATAAGTCATGAAGATATATGATTTACAATCTTTGTTATAATTACAAGAAAGTATCCTCAATGGTTTCTGCCATCTGCATTTGAAAAAAATGTATCAGCCTCCACAATCTTTCCATGTCAAATATTACTATTAGTGAGTGAAAAATACTGGCACGTAATCTACAGATAAATGATTTACAATCTTTGACCCTAGTTAGAATAGTTAAGTGGTTTCTGCCATCTATGCATTTAAAAATGTGTAAGCCGTCAAATCTTTCCACGTCAAATATTACTATTAGTGAGTGAAAATTACTGGCAGTTGATCTATAGATAGATGATTTACAATCTTTGCCTCTAGTTAAAGTAGAATCCGAAATGGTTTTTGCCACCTATGCATTTGAAAAATGTGTAAGCCGCCACAATCTTTCCAAGTCAAATATTTCTACAAAAGAGTGATAAATAGCGGAAGTTACTCTATCTAAACAACATAGACCCGTCAAAAGCATTAAAACAACTGTGCAAATGTTATGATCTGAATAATATACTATATAATATTACTTTGTTATATTTTGTAATTGCATGATATTTTAACCCCTACTCCATAATTATGGACGCACTATTTTAGGTAATTTTGAAAACCAATAACAGATATAAGCTTTGGTATATATAGTTTCAACATTAGAATGAAACTTAATGGTAGGAAAAGATTCAACATTAGAATGAAACTTAATGGTAGGAAAAGACAAGCTAGCACAAGTGTCTTTACATAATTATGCGTAACACCAGAATTGGCGTTGAGGTTACAATGACATTGAAACATGAGAAATAACATGTGTTTTTAAATGCACAGACAAGACTTTACCCAAAATATACAATAACAGTAAATAAGCATAATACGAGAGATCACAGCTGTTAGCCTCCGAAATTGCATTACAATTTGTAATTTTTTGGGCAGCACACCATGGACATTTTTTTATTTTTCATTTAGAGGAGTGTTGAACAAAACTTGTACATGTAGAAACTAACATAACGCTACATCTCTAACCGCACTACCCATGTTCAACTAGTAGTAGCTGTACAGCATAATAAAATAAGGTATTTCATCCCAGTTACTGATCTAGGTTGGTAAGCACAACGTCGCGGTAGCAAGCCTTCTTCACATAGAGTTACTACGCGTCGTAAGCTAAGGTGACGTTGTACTTACTTCTCAGGTTACTACCATGTAAAAAAAGAAAGACATAATAAAAGAGACACTAGCTTGGCCGGTGGTAGATTACGTGATCTGATCTCCTGTTGTCGACGGGGAGTAGGGGTGAGGGAGGGTGCTTTTTTTTTAACCCCCCCCCCCCCCTTACAAATCTCATACGCTCTATTCAAGGACTATAGTATTTACAATGATGGTAATTGTTTATTTCAAATATCCCTTGAACTCCTCTTCTTTGATCCCAACCACATGCTTGTTTGTTTGCTTATTAGCGTCCAACATCAGCAATTATTTGCCAATATGCCATGTTATGAACGTGTCCCAAAACTAACGTCTGACAATTTTACGTGCTGGCACACTAAGACATAGCTGGGATTACCACCACTCCTGTCTCAGCCAGTCACATTATCTTGACGAAATCGGACCAACAAAATTAATGTCTGACCGCTTATGGGTTTTGAACCGGCGACCTTCCGATTAGGAGGCCACCGCTCTAGGTAAGGAATACATACCGTATGTACATGTTAACTGTTTATGGCCCAAACATCCCTCCACCTTCTCCCACCACACCCTCCTACCACTCCAGATTCGGGATAGTTATAGTTATGTACACTTTATCACAGACTTTTGCTCGAGCCAAAAACATTTATATCAGATCCTCTTTTTCATTCCCTTTCAATTGCTCCCAACCCCCTCCCCCCACCCATCACACCCTCCCCACCACTCTAGATTCGGGATATTTATAGTTATGTACACTTTATCACAGACTTTTGCTCGAGCCAAACACATTTATATCGGGTCCATTTATACATTCCCTCTCAACCCTTTCAAGCTCCGACACACACACACACACACAAACAAAAACCCCCAAAAGAACAACGAAGAAACACCCTCCCACCCCCATCCCCACAAAAAGAAGTCATTCTAATTTCACTATCCCCGCACCCCCACCTCTATACATGCGTTTAATCCCTCCGAAAATCATAAATAAAAACAAAAAAACAAAACAAAACAAACAAATGTCCAATCGGGACACCTGTTGTCAGAGTCTTATAATATGTACCATAGACCGTAAACAAAAAAAAACCGTAAACACAATGTCAAAACATATACAGCTGTGATAAAAATCAATAGTCATATCCAAACAACGTTATGGATTATGTACAGACATAATTTAAAAAAATACATGAACATTAATGATCCATATATTATAAATTGAATAACAAAAATATTTAAGAGCATTAATGTATGTAGCACAGTGTAAAGAAAATATTTACAGGGTAAGTATCGAAAAATAACAATTATTAATAAGTATTTTTTTTCTTTCTAATATAAAACGGCCTTGCTATCAGTTCCTTGACATGGTACGCTTGTGTTCCAAGTGATGTTGTTTGCCCATTTGGTTTCCTTCAGGTTTGAAGAGGGCTGTTTTTTTTTTAGTTCCAACATTTAAATTTTTGTGGGTAAGATAGTTTTATACTATCACCACGATATTAGGTTTGAGCACTGTAACTTACACTCCAAGTAAAAAGAAAAGTAAAACATTATTAAATCATGAAAACGGCCCTATGTATGTAGAAAGACAAAAAAAACTTACATCCCCCCTCTCCCCCTCTCTTTTCTTTCTCTCTTCCTTTTTCTCTCTCTTCTCCCTCTTTCTTCCTCTCTCGCCCTCTCTCTCTCTCTTCCTCGTCTCTCTCTTATCCTCTTCTCTCTATTCTATTCTCTCTATTCTCTCTCTCTCTCTCCATCTCTCTCTCCCTCTCTCTCTGACGGATCCTATTCAAACAACTACAGTTTGCAATGCCAAAGAACCAATGAGAAGACCGTTTTATATTACACACCATCTTTTACGGTCCAGGAGTCATAAGTACAACGTCTCGGTAGCTTACATTTACGACTGGTCTTAAGTCTTCGTATTCGCATATCTCAAAACGAGACGTAAGCTTACCACAAGGTTGTATTTACGACTTCAGCACCTTAGTTAATTATCTAAAAGTCAAAGAAACATGTTCAATATACCAATTATAAATTGTTTCTCTTATTATTTATACATACTTTTCTATATAAGAAACGAAGTCGAAAAGGCAAAAAATATTATTGTGCTCGACGGATACGCTCTAAAAATTAAAATTAGGCCTTGATTAAACATTTCAAATAAATTAAACTGTATTATATTGACTAGATACATCATTCTGAGTAATCTTAATAGTTTTTTCCAAACACACAGAAAATCACAGTACTTTTCAATAGTTTTACTAAAACAAACCAGAGCTATATACACCAAGCATGAATTATCAATACAAAAATAGCAAGTTTCAAGTTACAACGGTGGTATCAATGTTATGATGTGAAAAAAAAACAACAACAAAAAAAAAAAAAAACTCCAGAAAACAATTCATCACAGAAGGTCTAAGTTTTGGGACGAACTGACTCAAATTGTCAGGCGTTGGTCTCCAGATCGGGAGTTCCGCGGTTCGAATCCAACGATAAGCAGATGTATTAGTGCGATTTTCCTGTAACTGGTTGGATATCAGTATAATGTGACCGTCTGATACATGAGTCATGGTATCCTCGCCCTGTCTCGCGTGTGGCAAGAAATAAAATTGTCTATTCCTTTTGTCTATAGCTAAATTAAAACAATACCTTTTTAAGTAGGCCTACTCGCCTTTTTTTGTTCACCTATTTTCACCGTAAAACAATTCGTTCAGACTTATACGATTGTAAGGCTTTGACCTACTTATTCGTTACTCACCAAGTATGATAGTCAGTAACTGTCTGATAAACTTCAACCAGGTCTGTAGTGATGTCATGTCATTACTGTTAGTAGACCACCACTGTCCAGTGTCAGAAGATTATTGTCGAGTCACTGACTAAACCATTTTAGTCACTCGAATTACATATGTATCATTTCTTGTACTAGAGCGTTTTAGTCACTCGAATTACCTTTGTTGTACTAGGCCGTTTAAGTCACTCATAATATTATTATCCATATTTTGACTAAAACCGGTGAAAGTCTCGTCGATTTGTCATTTAATGTAGATTTTATCATAATGTCATTTAAGATGACAAATATCTGCCTTAGTAATCCAACCCTTCGCCAAATTACTGAATACATGCACCGTGTAAACCTAGATACGAAGTCACGTTGGGCTAATAATAGATCTATGTTGTTGATGTGATCTATAATAACCGGACCGTGGTAGATTTGACAGCTTTTCGAAATTTAGCCAACGATATCTTGTATGCTAGAGGTGTGAAAAGAAGTATATATCAATAAATTAATTACATTAAAAAAGACTGACGCTAGTGGCTCAGATGAGTCACAATAAGGGCAGAGTTGATAGTGAGCAATCATTATGGTAAAACTTTCCTCACGGTTAATCACGATATAGATATAACGCTTGAATCATCACAGTTACGTTTTCATCTAAAACATAGGAAAGACATGTAGAGCTCGAAATGTCACTATTAATAAGCAATTAAAAAACAAGCAGACTATAATAGTCCTTTGTTTCACAAATCGCATCATGATTTCACACCAATAAGGGCAATAACAACAATTCACTGAGAAACAATTGACAACAGCACAATATGACATCGGTATATAAATATCATACTTATTTTACACATAGGTAGGGCACAAGATTAGTCAGTCGAAGGTCTGGAGTTCAATTCCAGTCATACTCATTGTGAATGTGTTATAGAGTTGGATCCCAACAGATCAGCGATGTACTTGGCTTGCGTTGGCTTGACCCCTCTCTTAGAAGCCTGTTTCAACTAAGGCGGTCCAAGAACAACCCACATGATACGTTCGACTTTTTAAAAATCTTTCTTTGAAACAAGATTTAGAGAACGAAGCTCTTTTTTTTCTTGAACGTTTCTTAACTTCCCGAAAGAGACACAATCAGACCTGCACTAAAAGTGTCTTGAAATATAAAATAGAAACAGTCACAGTTAAGTGTTTTACGTTAGAAATTTATATTACATGCACAAAATGCTGATAACTTCGAGTCAAAGAGCGAAACGAAAACCCTCCTTCAATGCCTGTCTCCTGTACTTGTCCGTGGTACTTGCTCTTTAATTAATTTGTACATGTATTTCCTAATACAAGTATCCAATAAATCCTCAAAACAAAAACGCTTTTCCTCGGTCGCCTATTTGGTATCCCAAAGGATGGTTGTTTTTGGGCAGCCACCACTATACTTGAGTTCAACCAAAACGTTTTTCTTGATGCTTCCTTTCAATTCTTGACTTCGAAAACTTGCCACTTGCAACTTGCAACCAATGATAATCACTACTTTAACCAAAACGTTTTTATTGATACTTCCTTTCAATTCTTGACGTCGATCTCTCTCTCTCTCTCTCTCTCTCTCTCTGTCTCTCTCTCTCTCTCTCTCTCTCTCTCTCTCTCTCTCTCTCTCTCTCTCTCTCTCTCTCTCTCTCTCTCTCTGTGTCTCTGGGTTTAACGTCCCATAGGTTCGCTGGAGGATCTTATAAGACAACATCCATCACTCAGTAACATTGTCTATCCCTCTTGTCTATAGATAAATTAAAACAATACCTTTTTAAGTAGGCCTACTCGCCTTTTTTGTTCACCTATTTTCACCGTTAAACAATTCGTTCAGACTTATACGATTGTAAGGCTTTGACCTACTTATTCATTACTCACCAAGTATGATAGTCAGTAACTGTCTGACAAACTTCAACCAGGTCTGTAGTGATGTCATGTCATCACTGTTAGTAGACCACCACTGTCTAGTGTCAGAGGATTACTGTCGAGTCACTGACTAAACCATTTTTAGTCACTCGAATTACATGTGTGTCATTTCTTGTACTAGAGCGTTTTAGTCAGTCGAATTACCTTTGTTGTACTAGGCGGTTTTAGTCACTCATAATATTATCATCCATATTTTGACTAAAATCGGTGAAAGTCTTGTCGATTTGTCATTTAATATAGAATTTATCATGATGTCATTTAAGATGGTAAATAGCTGCATTAGTAATCCATTCCTTCGCTAAATTATTAAATACATGCACCGTGTAAACCTAGATACAGAGTCACGCTGGGCTAATAATAGATCTATGTTGTTGATGTGATCTATAATAAGAGGGCCGTGGTATATTTGACAGCTTTTCGAAAATCACCGAACGATATCTTGTATGCTAGAGGTGTGAAAAGAAGTATATATTAATAAATTAATTACATTAGAAAAGACTGACGTTAGTGGCTCAGATTAGTCACAATAAGGGCAGCGTTGATAGTGAGCAATCATTATGGTAGATTTTCCTCACGGTTAATCACGATATAGATATAACGCTATATCACATCACAGTTATTTTTTCGTCTGATACAGACACACTAGGCAGTGCGTCATAACACAGGAAAGACATGTAGAGTTCGAAATGTCACTATTAATAAGAAATTAAAAAAAAACAAAACAAGCAGACTATAATAGTCCTTTGTTTCACAAATCGCATCATGATTTCACACCAATAAGGGCAATAACAACAATTCACTGAGAAACAATTGACAACAGCACAAAATTACATCAGTATATAATTATCATAATTATTTTACACATAGGTAGGGCACAAGATTAGTCAGTCAAAGGTCTGGAGTTCAATTCCAGTCATACTCATTGTGAATGTGTTATAGAGTTGGATCCCAACAGATCAGCGATGTACTTGGCTTGCGTTGGCTTGACTCCTCTCTTAGACGCCTGGTTCAACTAAGGAGGGGTAAAGCTCTTCCAAGAACAACCCACATGATACCTCCGAGCTTTTAAAAATCTTTCTTTGAAACAATATTTAGAGAACGAACCTCCTTTTTCTTGAACGTTTCTGAACTTCCCGAAAGAGACACAATCAGACCTGCACTAAAAGTGTCTTGAAATATAAAATAGAAACAGTCACAGTTAAGTGTTTTACGTTAGAAATTTATATTACATGCACAAAATGCTGATAACTTCGAGTCAAAGAGCGAAACGAAAACCCTCCTTCAATGCCTGTCTCCTGTACTTGTCCGTGGTACTTTCTCTTTAATTAATTTGTATTTCCTAATACAAGTATCCAATAAAGCCTCAAAACAAAAACGCTTTTCCTCGGTCGCCTATTTTGTATGCCGAAGGATGGTTGTGTTTTGACAGCCACCACTTATACTTGAGTTCAACCAAAACCTTTTGGTTGATACTTCCTTTCAATTCTTGACGTCGAAAACTTGCAACTTGCAACATACAACCCATGATGCCTTGCGCTCTAACTAAAAATTATCAAACGCCTTGCGAACTGCTCAGCTCTGGAGTCGATGCCAGCAGGCGACCTGTTTCCGCGCGTTGTGGACCATCTCCAGCCACGAGAGAGAGGGAGAGAGAGAGATCCACCTCTCTCTCCCTTTTATAGATAACTTGATAATAAGTGGTTAAAACTTGCGATTATTTTTCTGGGATCTGTGATACATGATACGCTAAAAGGAATTACTGTTTTGGACTTCCAAAAGGTTTCCTGGAAGAAATACTGAGAAGATTAAAGTACTAATTGTTTGGACCTACTATTGCTTTTACTTGAGTTAGCGGGATAGAGAATTGGGAACAATTAAGAGGGGAAGATTACAAGGGCATACATAAATAGATATACAAAAATAGAAAGAAACAAAGAAAGAGACAGACAGAGAGCGAAAGGAGAGAAGGGAAGAGAGAGAGAGAGATAGAGAGTGTTAATGAACTGTACACCAAGCTATCAATTAATTTAAAAGTCTTTTTCACAATAAATCATAATTTTCTTCCATAAGAACGCCAGCTTTCCTTCTGTCTTTCTCTCTGTGACTCTGCCTGACTGCCTGTCTATCTTCTTTCTCTCTCACTCTCTCACTCTATCTCTCTCTCTCCCTCTCTCTTTCTTTCCTCTGTCTCTTATTTCTTTATTACGTCTAAGTTTTAAGTTACTACATTACTGATGTTACCATTAACAGCTATAAACCTACCTTGTTGACCCCAATAACAGCCAGATTGAAGTAGACCTTGTCCAGCTGGTAGGGCGGCACATCGAAGACGAACGTCTCGTTGTAAACCGGGTTCGAATCGGTAGCCTTGCGGCAGGCTGTTTTGGATTTCTTGATCGGCCGACCGTCATACATCATCAGAAGTTTCACGTACGTTTCTGGACAAAAAAATACGCAAACATAATTGTCACATTAATATTATTGTGTTTTTTTCTTCTTCTTCTTCTTCAGTATATAACAATTCAGGATTACAAGAGCAAAACTCTTTTTAACGCTTCTCAAGTAAAAAATTTAACAATATATGACACAGTCACTGGGCTAGGCTTGAAAACAACCATACATAAAATTTAGGGAAATACCTAAAGTTGATTCATGTCATAAGCCAATTTAACTCAGTAAAATTTCTAGTGCTGGAGGATAGGTGAAACGAAATTTAAAGCTTCGTACAGTGTTGGGAAAAAAAAGACAAAGAATAAAACAAGTAAAAGGAAGGTTCTTGTTGAGTTGGTTTAACGTCAAACATCAGCTCTATATAGGCTGTATTGTGGAAGAGCCCCAAGACTGACGTCTGACAATTTTACGTGCTGCACAAACGAGACAGGACGGGGATGCCATGACTCCTATCTCAGCAGGTCACATTAAACCGACGCCGACCCAACCAGTAGGCAGCGCAATCGCCAGGGCTCGAACCCGAACCGTTTGCGTTGGAAGGCGATGTTCTACCCCTGGACCACCGCGCCCCCCAAGTAAAAAAAGGAAAGCATATGTTTAATACTATACAAAAAGAACATCAAAGTGTTTAAGTATACCAGAGGCAACGTAATAGTTATTTTTAAACACTTAGTTGTAGAGAAATTGACCAGTGACCAGTTAGACTGACCCATATTTTTCTTGGTGCCCTCCAGTGCGGGCAGAGACCTGGCGTTGAGCAGTGTGACGCTGAGTTTCTCCGCTGTGGGCAGGTACATCAGGGCGACGTGGATCTCGCCGAGTTCCTCCTGGTTGTGGTCCATGGGATGAGGATAGAGGGCGAGAAGGGAAGAGTTGTTATTATTGTTGTTGTTGTTGTTGTTGTTGTTGTTGTTGTTGTTGTTGTTGTTGTTGTTGAGTAAGTTTAAAGTCCAACATCAGCACTATATAGATATATATTGTGGACGATCTCAAGACTGACGTCTGACAATTCTATGTGCTGCCACACACGAGACAGGGCGGGGATACCATGGTCACATTAAACTGACACCGACCCAACCAGTACGGAGCGGAATCGCCAGGGCTCGAACCACGGACCTTTTGCGTCGGAAGCCGATATTGACAAAAAGCAATAAATTTATAACAGCAGCAGCAACGACAACAACAACAACAATAACACAAACAAAAAGCAAAACAAACAAAACCAAGGTTTGGCTTTTCAAACTAGATTTATACCCACGTTTAAGAATATTCACGCAACATCTTCCTTCCCCGAGATCTTTTTTACTGGGTTACATTGATTGACCACTACTCAAAGACTATTGTTGTGCTTTGTAGATTTTTAGATAATGTTTTTGAATGGCTTAATCCTCCAGACGACATGAACTCACAGAAAGAAAAAAAACAACAACAACAACAGTGATGATTTACCTAATGTTTTGACTAATACAGGCCTACTGTTAATGGTCAGATTACAAAAAAAAAACATAAAGCAAAAAAAACAACAAAAAAACAACCAACAGCAACAAAAATCACAAATACCAGTATTGTAAAGTAAGAAAAGGTGAGCAAACCTCGTTGTAGCCTTCGATGAGGTCGTTAAAAAGAACTTCTTTTGAGGGCCGTAACTCCAGTTTCGACAGGTCACTGGTTACTTCCCCTGGTGGAAGGAACCAAAAAATAAATGGTGATAGTTATGATGAAGCTATAACAATATTATATAAGGGATTATAATTTTACTTTTTAATACATGTACGTAATTGTAGCCTCTAATTTTCTTATTTAATAAAATGCGTGTGCTTGTGTGTGTTAGAGAGAGAGAGAGAATGAGAAAGAGAGATAGAGAGAGAGACAGAGAGAGAGAGATAAAGAGAGACAGAGAGCGAGAGAGAAAGAAAGAGAGAGAGAGAGAGAGAGAGAGAGAGAGAGAGATACACAGACACAGCACGACTTGGAGGAAAAGAAAAAGAGAGACATATGCATCAAAAGAATAGTCATCAAAACTGGAACTTGGCCAAAAAATATCATAGGTAACTATAAATAGTTTTACAGACATACACAGACACAACATAGCTTGGGCGAAAATAAAAAAAGAGACCTATGCATCAAAAGAATAGTCACTTAAACTAAAATTTGTCCCAAAACCTTCATTATTAACTACAAATAGCCCCACTCACCAACATTGACGTGCCGAGAAAACCTGTCAAAGTCACAGACCAGGAACTTGACCACGTAGCTGGTGATGTTGGCGGAGTCCACCGACACATCGTAGCCCTCGTTGAACACCGGGTTGTCCGTCCGCCGGTGGATCTTGGTCTGCATCTCCGCAACCAGGTGGTTCACAGGCAGGTCCCGCCCGGTTCTGGAAGGGGTGGGGGTTGGGAGGAGGCGGGAAGAATATAAATGTGTTAGGTGTAGAAAATCTAGTCCTGTTTTAAGGGAGCCGAGCCTTAGTCTGTATCGCGGTAGAACACTAGAGTAATCAAGCTGCTGCAGCCTTTTCTATTTCTTTTGTCTTTTTATCTTACCTCGATTCATATCATATTCCTATTCGTTTTTTTCTCCTCCTCCTCCTCCTCCTCCTCCTCCTCCTCCTCCTCCTCCTCCTCCTCCTCCTCCTCCTCCTCCTCCTCCTCCTCCTCCTCCTCCTCCTCCTCCTCCTCCTCCTCCTCCTCCTCCTCCTCCTCCTCCTCCTCCTCCTCCTCCTCCTCCTCCTCCTCCTCCTCCTCCTCCTCCTCCTCCTCCTCCTCCTCCTCCTCCTCCTCCTCCTCCTCCTCCTCCTCCTCCTCCTCCTCCTCCTCCTCCTCCTCCTCCTCCTCCTCCTCCTCCTCCTCCTCCTCCTCCTCCTCCTCCTCCTCCTCCTCCTCCTCCTCCTCCTCCTCCTCCTCCTCCTCCTCCTCCTCCTCCTCCTCCTCCTCCTCCTCCTCCTCCTCCTCCTCCTCCTCCTCCTCCTCCTCCTCCTCCTCCTCCTCCTCCTCCTCCTCCTCCTCCTCCTCCTCCTCCTCCTCCTCCTCCTCCTCCTCCTCCTCCTCCTCCTCCTCCTCCTCCTCCTCCTCCTCCTCCTCCTCCTCCTCCTCCTCCTCCTCCTCCTCCTCCTCCTCCTCCTCCTCCTCCTCCTCCTCCTCCTCCTCCTCCTCCTCCTCCTCCTCCTCCTCCTCCTCCTCCTCCTCCTCCTCCTCCTCCTCCTCCTCCTCCTCCTCCTCCTCCTCCTCCTCCTTTTTCTTCTTCTATTTCTTCTTCTATTTCTTCTTCTTCTTCTTCTTATTCTTCTTCTTCTTCTTCTTCTTCTTTTTCTTTTACTTTTTCTTTTTCTTTTTCTTCTTCTTCTTCTTCTTCTTCTTCTTCTTCTTCTTCTTCTTCTTCTTCTTCTTCTTAGAGCGTTGAGATGGAGAGGAAATGAGAAAGAGTCAGATACAGACACAGTCAATGAGATGTCTGATTAAGAAAAGTGCCTACTTTTTCTACCATTACACCCATTAACCTCTACAAACAACAGCATCAGCAACAAGTACCACAAAACAGAGAGCGAAAGGAGAGAAGGGAAGAGAGAGATAGAGAGAGAATGGTGGGAGAGCGTTGAGATGGAGAGGAAATGAGAAAGAGTCAGATACAGACACAGTCAATGAGATGTCTGATTAAGAAAAGTGCCTACTTTTTCTACCATTACACCCATTAACCTCTACAAACAACAGCATCAGCAACAAGTACCACAAAACCACAAAGAGTCAGAGGCAGATACAAAAATGAGAAAGAAGGAAAAACAGATACAACATGAGAAAAAAATCAAAGACAGATACAAAAATCAGAAAGAGTCAGAGACAGATACATAGACGGAACAGCGATATTTCTTTAAAAATTGCCTAATTATTCCACCAGAAGATAAATCAACCTTTACAAACAACACCATTTAAAAGGTAAAAACAACAACAACAACAACAACAACAACAACAACAACAACAACAGCAACAACAAAATCAACGAAATTATTTCTTTCCGCGCCCTGACCTGTTTCATCTCGATAACCTCTGGCATGCTGATGTCCGACCAATCAGAGAGCTCCGATTCGCGCAGGGGGAGCATGGGATACCACTGCTGGCTTTGCTGGCGCGTCCTGACCTGTTTCATCTCGATAACCTCTGGCATGCTGATGTCCGACCAATCAGAGAGCTCCGATTCGCGCAGGGGGAGCATGGGATACCACTGTTGACTTTGCTGGGATCCCCGCTTGAAGGATCCCTTCTGCCTGGCCATGTCCAGGGCGGGATCATACATAGCGCCGTACATGGGAACCAGGGCCTCTTTCTCTGTAAACACAGACATAAACATGTATACTTTCATAATTAAAGAGTATAAGTGGACGGGTCTCATGATTAATGTCAGACAAATTTACATATTGTCACAAAGCCCAATACATGGGAACCAGGGACTCTTTCTCTGTGAACACAAACAGACACATGCAACATAAGCATTATATAAGATGTATAAGTGGACGGGTCCCAAGATTAATGTCAGACAAATTTACGTGCTGTCACATAAAGCGCCATACATGGGAACCAGGGCCTCTTTCTCTGTGGACACAAACAGACACATGCAACATCAGCATTATATAAGATGTATACGTGGACGGGTCCCAAGACTAATGTCAGACAAATTTACGTGCTGTCACACAAAGCGCCGTACATGGGAACCAGGTTCTGTCTCAGACGGTTATACTGACAGCATTTTGCATTGATGCGGTGAAGGAATAAAAAAGGAATATTGTTTTACATAGGGATGGATATTCTTTAAAAAACACTTTGCTTTCATAGTGAACAGGGTTAACTTGAGTTGGCATAAAGTCCATAGTCAGCATTAAATAGACTATTTTGTAAACTGGCCCCAAGACTGGCGTCTGACATGGTACTGATGTTGGATGCTAAGCAACAAACTCAAATTTAAACCCCAACTTATATTCCTTATTACAAGTATGCCTGTATCTGTTTGTGTCCACAGAGAAAGAGGCAACAACAACAACAACAACAACAACAACAACAACAACAACAACAACAACAACAACAACAACAAAAACAACAACAACAAAAGGCTTACTGTTGGCTGCATATTGTAAAATGACAACAAGGTTGTAAAACTTTTCAAAATAGCTAGCTCAACAGACATTACTGGGAAAGCAATGAAGCTCAAAACTCATTACCCGGTCCGCATCAGTGTGGAGATCATCTTTGAACATCTTAGAAAGAATTTGATGATATGGGGCCTCTTATTTACATTGTGTGGGCTTCTATGTGAATGGTTTAGGCTTTGGAGAGTGATACGCCAAGTGAAGCAAGAAATAATTATTTTATGCTAGAGTAGAATTCAATAAGTCAAACACGGAATAAGATATTATTCTGAGGTGGAACTAAGTCAAGCAAAGGAATTACTTATGTTAGATAGTACTACATTATACCAACCAGAGATTTGGATGGTAAAGTTGGGTTGGTAGTTGGTACTACACCAAGGCGAGCAAAGAACATGATATTTTATGCTAGGGTGGTGCAAAAGAGTGTGTAAATGATAGTGAGAAGTTTCAGGGGAAAGGAATTTCCGTATGTTGGTCGCCATAATTGAGGGAATAGCTTCCTTCTTTAAATTTTGGTAAAAAAAAAAAAACTCTGAAGATTGATTAATGTCCCGACCTTAAAATAAAAAATAGCGTAAGCACGCGTCACGCTAGCTCCTCGTATCAATAGCACTGTGGGCTCTTTTTGTGAAACGTCTCATTGAATCTATAGTCTCTGGTCGTTGAACAAGTCAAGCAAAGAGTCAATAATGCTGAGGTGGTCCTACACCAAGTCAATACAAATTACGAAATTGGATTGTTATGCTGACGTGCGTTCCTATTCGCTAATGACAACGTGATTATTACTTCCTGATCAGATTTTGACCTGATGATGACCAACGGGGAACTAAATCGGCGACCAAACGATTTAACGACGAAATAAGCTGGGGCGATGACATCGTTAACCCACACGGCTGATCTTAGAGTTCACACCACAGGATATGGAGTTTGGCAGAAGCACAAAACAGCCTTTCGGAAGTGTACAAAGAGCATCCATTTTCTTTCCGAAAACAAGGTTCTGCTTGTCTAGTTATAGCGGCGAGTTTCGGGAAACTTAGATAATTATTGTAATTTGATGGAACAGGAATAGGGAAGAAATTTTCTCATGCGCGTCAAACGCTTTAGTAAGGATTATGGAAAATATCAATCGTGGACGCGTTTTATGCTTGTTGTCATGGAATGCAAAATATTGTTTTATCTTGAACGTGTACATTTTTTGCATGACTTTTATATCGTGTTTGTGCTTCTGCGAAACTTTGTATCCTGTGGTATACATAGTCCGTTTTAACAGAACCGACTCTTTGTGGGTCTTGAATAAAAGGCGAGCAAGGGAGAGAACTTCTAGACCCATGGCGTCATCAACGAGGCTGTAAAGACTTCGCAATCTACACGACTATAATGATTGACATAATCCAGCCTATTAAAGTTGTGGGTTTTTCTGATCCCTGATTGTGTTGCGTGAGTCTAGAACATGGCTCAGATTGTACGCCGGTACAGATTTCGCTCGTTCTCGCAATTGACTCCGTAATGTTTCCACGACGGGAAGAAAAGTAAGATGAATACGGAGAAAATGAAAGAAAAAAAAATAAATAAAAAGAAATAATTACTGAACTCATGTAGATTCTAACTTATGGAAGGTTAGGTAATAAACGTGCTAACTTGGTGATACTTGTCGCAATCGTCTAGATCTAAATAGCATCCGGCCATCTCAAGCTGTGGCGATCGAGTTTGACTTTCCTGCTTAGCTTCCAACACCAGCAAGACATAAGTAATATTGTGGACGGGATACAAGACTAACGTCTGAAACTTATACTTTTGTCACACAGAGACAGTACGAGGATACCATGACTCCTGCCTTAACCTGTCACATTATACGGACATCAGTAGGGGACGAAATTGGACAAATACATTTTTCACTGCTCGTGGATTACTAAACAGGGACCTTCCGATTGGTAGAGGAACGCTCTACCACTTACGCCGTTTCGCCCCTCTCTCAAGCTGTGGCGAGTAATGTGAATTAGTGTGTAGAGCAGTGTACTTGTAGCACAAGAACTTACACGATTGAATTTTGATACTGCGTGGGTGGTGTCACTTTAAAAAAGCCTAACAAATATAAGCATAGGCCTATTACGTTGTGTTGACAATTTCCAAAAGGTAGTAAAAGAATAAAACAAAGAGGCCATTTCAATCTGTTGACAATAATTAGTGAACTGTTTCTTTCAGATGCTTCCTGGTATTTAAAATAGTGCTTTTGTTTCATAACTAAAGATTTTATAAAAACTGATAATGTATCAACTTTTTCTCTGGTTTTAAAACACGCTTCTTCTGTTTCCACAGAGTTCATATGATAAAAAAAAAAATATGTGGAGGAACTGACACGTAAATGATTCCCCACTCTAAGTCTTCAAAATTTGTAGTGAGGTTGGGCATCTGTCTTATATTAAATCTATTATGCAAAACAACTATATGGACAAAATAATGGGGGAAAAAGCATTAGTGGGGTTTTCTGCTTGTTGCCAAAAAGTCAAACTGAAATAAAATAACATCACAAAATGTTTCAAAACGGTGAAACAATTAGCACTGGTAATATTATTCTATCACACAGTTAATATATTTCAGATTTTATTTAAATTGTCTGTATGGCTTGAAAATACTCAGCAGGGTTGCTTACAAAATGACTTAAAGATTCGATAACAGGAACTACATTCTTGAAATTTGTAATAATAATGATAAAAAGACAAACGAACAATTTTTCATTAAATAACCAAGGTGTCGGACGTTAAACCAACCCAACTCAACTCAACTCCAACGTCAGTACGTTATAGGTTATATTGTGGACTGGATACAAAACTAATGTCTGAAATATTCTACTTTTACCACGCATAGACAGTGCGGGGATACCACGACTCCTATCTCAGCCTGTCACATTATACGGACACCAGTAGGGGACGAAATTGGAGAAATTAAATACATTTTTCATCAATCGTGGGTAACGAACCGGGGACCTTCCGATTGGTAGACCAAAGCTCTACCACTTGCGCTAGTTCGCCCTTCTCTCAAGCTGAGGCATGTCAAATGGATCAGTGTGTAGAGCTGTGTATTTGTAGCAGAGGAACTTACATGATTGAATTCTGAATCTGTGTGAGTGCTCTCACTTAGCCAAGACCTATTACGTTGTCCAGATAGTTTACAAAAAAAAAGAAAACTGGCGTAAGTTTACTTATTAGTAAAAGAGTTTATTTTTTTTATCTTCTACGGATGCAGTTAATAAAAGTATAAAACTTTCCCTGTTAAAGTTTAGACAAAATGGTCAGAGTTCATAATTTCATGATAAAACTATATAATTATTGTGGAGGAATTTACACGTAAATGATTTCCCCACTCTAAGTTTTCAAAATTTGTAGTAAGCTTGGGCATCTGTCTTATAATAAAATCTATTATGCAAAACAACTATAGTGATAAAAAAATGGGGAAAAAAAGCATTAACGCGTTTTTCTGCTGGTGTGTCAAAAAGTCAAACTAAAATTAAAATAACATCACAAAATGTTTCAAAACGGTGAAACAATTAGCACTGGTAATATTATTCTATCACACAGTTAATATATTTCAGATTTTATTTAAATTGTCTGTATGGCTTGAGAATACTCAGCTGGGTTCCTTACAAAATGACTTGAAGATTCGATAGCAGGAACAACATTCTTGAAATTTGTAATAATAATGATAAAAAGACAAACGAACAATTTTTCATTAAATAACCAGACTAATCGACTTAATCACACTACGGTGAATGAACTATTTAATCGCTAATCCTAAACCAATTATAAAGGGATTGGATTTGTTTTTTGATGCTGGTCGCAGAATGGAGGATAGTGTTGACGTCGACATAATTACGTCAATCATAAAGATTAGTCGCTCGTGTTCAACATTGACTTGTTGACAATAACATTTGGATTAATCTCTATCCATTTAGATTGTTCTATTTTATGTAAGTCTTCATTTTGTAAAAAAAAAAAACAGTTTTTCGAATTCTTGATGTGGTTAAATCTATCAAGATATGATTTTAATTAGTTAGTTATACGGAATTTCAATTTAATTCTACATTAGAATGTCAAATCAACCAATTAGTTATATGAAAACAAAACTTGATTGTCTAGTTGAGTCGGGTTAAAAGAGGTTTTAATTAACATGACAGACACCAGTTAACTTGGTATCAACACGTCGCCTTTTGTCTAAGCTAATAAAACAAGGCACATTCGCATCATATCGTAATAACAACATGCGAACTTGTATGGAACCCATCTTAATATTATCAACTTTGAATCATACGGATTTGAAAGACGCAAATCTTGGTTGTTTTGATTCGTCGTTCCATGAGCCAATGTATCGATTTCTCTGTCTAGAATGACGGCTATTCAATCTTATTTTTCGTTGTTGTATTTTTCAATTCTTCTGTTATTAAGTACATTAATAACTGGTCGCGAGAGCTTACAACTCGCGGTGAGCATTTTGATTCGCATTATTAAATTTTAAGACGAGTTGTACGCCTACCACAAAAACTACGTAGGCTTTGTTAAAATGTTAGCACCAAGACACCCCCACCATGATTATCTTTTTTCCTCGTCATGCCCGCCACATCAATACAAACATAGTACGTCTCCCCTATCTTTTCACTTCCTTTTGCAAATCACCATGATGACTCCCATAACCACCACCACCACTATCATTATCATCATCCATGTCATTACCATCATTATTATCATTATCACCATGATGGTCAGCACCTACACTTTTACTACCATCATTTTTTTTCATCATTCTTTATAATCATCACCCCTAGGTCTTTGATAAAAACTGTAAAAAAGGCAAATCGAATTTGAAGACAACTAAATAAACGCAAAAGTGTAGAATACCCAGCCTTAAGTGGACAAAAAGTGGTAAAAGAAGTAGAGGCAGACAAAGGAAGACCTATTTAGATAGTCTACAGAGATGTGCAACCACAAAAATACATGCCATGATAACCTGTGTCTGCTCTAAACCCGGCACATAATGAATAAATGAATGAATCAACTGTATTATCCAGATAAATCAGGCACATGTCGCTAATATAAGTAAAAATGTAAACATACTATATATTGACCATTTTATTTTCATTTCAAATAAAGTTTAATATCTCTGGTCCTAGAAATGATAGAGTTACAACTCTTTCAACCTCTTAAACTACATTTAAAACTTTTAAACACAGTATTAATACATTTAAAAGTCAGATTTCCGACTTGTGCCTGATTCACAATTATAATTATCTCAAATAACTTTTACTTTATGCAAGGCGACTAACCACACCAAAGTATTATAAACCCACCCCTCCATCCCTCCCTGTTATACCAGTAGACCCCCTGTCCCTTAGACCAGTAGACACCCTCCTTAGACCAATAGGTTGCACTGACCGTCATCATACTGGCATGGACAGAGCCTGTGTAGTGGACACAGCGGGTGCAGGGCGCAGATCAAACAGAACAGGACCAGCAGCAGGAACCCGGCCACTCCAACCATGATCATCAGCTTGTCCCAGTCGCTCAAGTCCACCCATACCTCCGCCATCTTGCTATGTTGTCTTGCTCGGCTAACGTATGGTGTTGATGGTTGTTTGGGTTTTTAGTGCGGTGAATATTATGTAGACATTAAGTGAATGTTTAGTGCGTGGAAAATGATGTAGACATCAACTGAATTTTTGTGTGTGTAGGAATTGCTGTAGACATCAACTGAATTTTTGAGTGTGTAGGAAATGATGTAGACATCAACTTAATGTTTAGTGCGTAGAAAATGATGTAGACATCAATTGATTTTTTTGCGTAGAAAATGATGTAGACATCAACTGAATGTTTAGTGCGTGGACTATGAGGTAGACATCAACTGAATGTTTAGTGCGTGGAAAATGATGTAGACATCAACTGAATGTTTAGTGCGTAGTAATTGATGTAGACATCAACAGAATAATCCGCACAGATCTGACGTACCAAGGGTAAAAAAAAGACTGGAATTGATCTTTGTTTGTTTGTTTTTTAGTGCGTGGAAAATGGTACAGGCATCAACAGAATATTTAGTGCGTAGAAATTGATGTAGACATCAACGAATCAATCCGGTTAGATTTGTCTAGATGTAGCTAGGGTAATGAGGTACTAGATAGGTACCTAAAGTGTTAGAACATGAGTCAAACTAACTGTTACCACTTGATGTACCTAAGGTAACGAGGTACTAAATAGGTACTTTAAGTGTTAGAACATAAGTCAAAGGAATTGCTACCACTTGTGATAAAAAAATCCTAGATGAACCTTGGGCAACTAGGTACTAAATCGGTACCTAAAGTGTTACAACATTAGTCAAAAGAATCACTATCAATTGTGCTACAAAAAATAATAGATGTACCTAGGCTAACGGGGTATATACACAGGCACTTAGGATGTCAAAGCAGGAAGTCTGGGTAATTGAAGTCACTCGTGTCCCGGTCTCAAGGGATTTGAACGAGTCTGGACTTCGATAAAGGAGGAACAAGCCTGGATACGCTGATGGCTATGATGATCTACCAGGCAATGGTGGCGGATCCAGCAATTTGAGGGTCCAGCTGTCCCTTGGAAAGCAATTTCTTGACACCGATATCCGGGATCCGAGAGATTGTGACTGTTTGTGACTGTTTGTGACTGTTTATCACGGGATTCTGATGGATTCCATTTGGTTATACTAATCTTTAGAGATGCCGTTGATCTTGGGGGATGCAGTAAGGTTGAAGAGTCGATTTTACGTTGGTGGTATTGCTGAGAAAAAGTCTGAAGATGAGAAAGGATAGAGAATAATATGGTGGTTAGATAAAAAATAATGCGTTTAATAATAAGAATACCACAGACTAAAAATAAGATCAACAACAGCAATGGTAATAATAATAACAATAATAATTCTCTTTCTTCTCATACAAGCCGCGAGATAAATAATATCATTCCTAGTGGAATGGGATTGCTCATTTCTTTTCAATTCCATTAATTTTTTTTTCTTTCTGACTTAAATGGAAAACCAAGGATCTAAAAGGTCGCAAAATATGGAAAAAATTCTTAAAGGCAGTTTGATGTAATTTGTTTCGTTTATTCTATCAATCTTTA
>RQTK01000884.1:47118-58668 GCA_003991915.1 Elysia chlorotica
AATAATAATAATAATAATAATAATAATAATAATAATAATAATAATAATAATAATAATAATAATAATAATAATAATAATGATAAAAAAAATAGTATTAATAATTATAATAATGATAACAAAAATACTAGTAAAAAACAACAAACTCTTCTTTGAAAGTTAATTATTTGCTGATGCGATTGCTCCCTTTATTGGACGTATCTACACTATGAACAATCATATTTTTACCCCCCTTACATCTATGTTGTACTATTTTTATACTAGCTGACAACACTGTAAATACTCGGTGACCCACTTTATTCACCGTATTAATTTTACCTATTTAACAATGTGACTTATCCTCTAATTTTTGACTCATTGAAAAAACTCACGTATATATTAACACATTTTACACACTGTATCCATCAGCATTAACTTATCAACATTTTTATTGCAAGGCGACAGTTGGTGGTCAGGAATGGTCAAAACTGAGTGAGTGAGTGAGTGAGTGAGTGAGTGAGTGGGTGAGTGCGTTGTCTTCTCAGCATCCAACGTCAGTAGCCAGGTTTATTGTGGATGGGACCCTAGGCTATCGTCTGATCATTTTACGTTTAGTTGAGTTGGTTTAACGTCCAACGTCAGTATTATGTAGGCTACATCGTGGACAGGTCCAAAGACTAACGTCTGATAATTTTACGTTTATTTCAGTTGGTTTAACGTCTAACGTCAGCAGTCAGGTTTATCGTGGACAGGTCCTTAGACAAACGTCTGATCATTTTAAATTTAGTTGAGTTGGTGTAAGGCATAACGTCAGTATTATATATGCTATATTGTGGACGGGCCCTCAGACGTAACTCTGACCATTTTAAGTGAAGCCACAAAGAGACAGACTGGGATTACCAAGACTCCTTTGTCAGACTGTAGTTATAGCCACCGACCCAACCAGAAGGGGACGAGATTGGACATATTATTAATGAATTGTGTGCAATAGTTGAAACATTGAGTCTTTGAACTTTTTAACATCCATACTGTTTAGATCCACTTCCTGGTTAGCTTAATAATAATACAATGTTTTCATATCCGAATGCCAAACGATTAACTACACACAGCGTCTGTGGCACGTCATTTTCATGACCCCCCCACCCCCCAAAAAAACACAACAAAAAACAACAAAACAACAAAAAAAGACAAAAAACAAAAACAAAACAAAAACAAAGAAACAAATAAAACACAAGAACAAAACTAGAATTAAAAACAAGTGCATGATAAAAAAAAAACTAAACGAAAAAAAAAAACAAAAACGAATCGCCTCTTATTTCATGACTGCTTCAATACATTTTATAAAAGAAAAAAAAAGAATGTATCCTTTACCAACGGCGGTATAACAATTATTGTTTACTACTTACCTTGTCTCTTGTTTCTGCTTAATATAAGGTCTTGGTCCCAACTTACATACTTATGTATACAAAGATCTATGTATACAAAAAAAAAGCTGTTGTTAACTGTTGGAGTAGTAATAAACAATACTATATAGATCTAAGTTAGGTGGATTTTTTTTCCACTGTCAGTCTAATTTTTTCACCCTAAGTCAAAAAATGTTAGTGTTGGTCAACACATTAACACCGCATCCACAAGCCCTCGCGTGTGAGTGAAGCTGAGAGCAACGACTGCTGGTGAGTCGTGAGTAGATCCATGAAGCTAACGCCAGTGAGCTCCCCCTCCTTTCCTCTCCTCCCCCACCCTCCCTCACACAGAGTAAAACCCCCATTGTTCGTCGCATTGTGAGCGAACCGTTAGCGACGTTGTGTACTCACGTTTGTCAACATTGTGGAGGATTGTATTCGAAAGTTAAAGAAAAGAAACACACCTCTTTGTACTTGATTCTACTTTGATATACATGTATAAATTTGGAGAGGATTGTATCAGAACTTTTGATAAAGAAAACCTCTAGTAGTTGATTGTACTTTGATATACATGTACACTTTTGGGGATTATTGTGTCGGTACGTTCCAAATAGCAACTTTCTGGTACTTGACTGTACTCTGATATACATGTGCATGTACTTTTAAACCTGGATGCATAATATAGAGGCAACCCTCTCTCCCTTTTATCCTATATTTTATTCATATCTCTCTTTTTATAAGCCCCTATGTCTCTATCATTATCATAATTTCTGCCTCTATACTCTTTTTGAGTTTTAAGTACATCTATCTATCTATCTATCTATCTATCTATCTATCTATCTATCTATCTATCTATCTATCTATCTATCTATCTATCTATCTATCTATCTACCTACCTACCTATCTATCTTCCTATCTGTCTATTTATCTTTTCGTGTGGCGGCATATATTGTAACAATAGTATAACCACATTGTAACCTCAGTTACAAATGTATGAGAAAGCGAAATTCACACCCGTTTGTCTTTTACATTGTGTAATTAGTCCCCTACATTAAAGGTCGTATGGCGCTGGTTCGAATAATGGTCCGCCATAATTTCTTTTTAAACAAATGTTAAACAAAGCATTTCGGTCCCATAATATCTTTGAAAAAAAAACTACAGGACATAGAGATGAAATGTATTTGCGCTTATTTTTAAGGATGATTGTTGGTAGAGGAGGGAAATATGTTTAGTCTAGAGACATATAAGTTTAGAGACGATTATACGAAGAGGAAATGAGAAGGAAAATAAGTAAAACATTATTTAACACAAACACGTAGAATCATGAGAGCAGTGAATTGACTGCCTCAGATAAGAAAGTTTGTGAGACTGATTTCTAATTTATTGCGAAACAAAAGCTATAAAGGAGTTAAATTTGAATGGAAATGGCGAGAATGAGGATAAAGATATCGCAAAAGAGAAAGAAAAATAAACAGATCGAGAAAAAAAGGAGAGAAAGAAAGAGACAGAGAGAGGAAAGGAGAGAGGGAGAGGGATAGGGAGAAAAAGATAAAGTGAGGTAGGGAGAGAGAGAGAGAGAGAGAGAGAGAGAGAGAGAGAGAGAGAGAGAGAGAGAGAGAAAGAGAGAGAGAGAGAGAGATGGAGACGGATTTGGGTAAGATGGTGTGTGTCAAAGAGATTGTCATCAAGCACACCTGCTGTTTACGATTAACTTGTAGAAATGTTCATGAGTTGCCTGGTAAACAATAAATATTAAAAGATCACCCTCTATCCCAACTCTATATTTATTCAACTGAGAAAAATGCTTGACATAAGGGCGTCCAAAAATAGAAGGCCAAGTCACCGAATTAATATAAGTGAAAAGATTTTTGCTTACCAATGGTGAAAGTGATATTATTTCTTTTAATTCTAAGCATAGATAGGACAGAGTAATACTTATTTTTCAGCCCAGACGATCAGCCTACACTGCAAAAATGTGAACTGTCCTATCTATTTGGGCACTTTTTTTTTTTTTTTAATTCATGAATGATTCGATCATTTTATATCTAGTGTGTCCCTCTATTGTTGCTTAATACAAGTTGCGCAGCGCGATGCGAAGATGTTCAAAATATAGCTCACTTTGATTCTTGCTGCAAGTTTATGAATATTTCGGTGACTTTGCCTTCTATTTTTGGACGCCTTGCTTGACATTAATTTTTTAGCTCAAAACGAATTGCAAGCAATCAATGTTTTCCCCTCTCAGCGTTTTGCATCAAATACATTTGGTGTGCACCAGTGCACCTCGTCGGGTGATCCTATGGGATTTAAAAGCTCCCTTTAGCCTGCAAACATAATTAATCGAGATAGTATGCTGCAGGTAGCTTTAAATGTAAATGCATCAAAGATAAATTATTACTGCCTAAACGTATTTACCGAGCAATAATCCCAAGGATGCAAACATTAGACCTATATTCAAGATAAAGATCTTTAAGCATAATGTTTTCAGATAAAATAACCTATAGGGTCTACATACAGATAGAAAATAATAAGTTGACTTCTATTTCATCAATATAACTAAGGAAAAAAAGTGTATCACTCCAAGCACACATTTTTCGTGTAACTGCATGGATTAAAAAAAAATCGCCATTATGCTTGTTTTGGTATGTCCACCCTTGACGTTAAGAGTCATAAGTACAACTTGTCATGAGCCTTTTTTATACTTATATCTTAAGTTAGAATGAGCCGTAGGCTTACCACAACCTTGTACTTGCCATCATAGATGTAGCTGTCATTATTGGATTGTTGTGCACGATAATAAACTTTATTGACATAGCTTACCACGAATGTATAGGCCTACTTATCTTGATTATACAAATTATTATTGTTGAGGACCAAGATGGTCTTGGGAAGAGAGTAGTAGTTAAAGTGGAGTCAGTTTAACGTCCAACGTCGGCACTATATCGATTATATTGTGGACGGGCCGCAAGACCAAAGTCTGACAATATTATGTGCTGCCACACACAAGACAGGTCGGGGATACCATGACTCCCGTCTCAGCCAGTCATTATTATAATTATGCACGTAATTAGAAAACACGTTGAGTTATCATAGTCTTGCCATGTATCATAACTTTATTATGGTGAGCACAGTTGTAGTCTGAGGAAGAGATAAAGATGGGTTGTAGAGGAGCGTAGGCCGTAGGGGCGCTGTCGCCGTATAGGACCCTCCAGGGGAACCTAGGAGACTTCAAACCCAGATAGAGGGAGATAAATCTAACCCCTGCTGTATAGAGATCAGCATAGACGTATAAGACCCTCAAAAACCAAGGAGAAGAGAGATAAATCTCACCCCTGCTGTATAGAGAACAGAGCGTAGGGGCGCTGTCGCCCTGTATAAGACCCTCATAACCCGGAGAGAGAGGAAGAGAAATATATCTCCCTCGCTCTAGAGAAAATAGAGCGTAGGGGCGGAGGGAGGGGAAGGGTGGAGGTGTTGGACGGATTGTCACCACCTGTTGCCATCGTCGCCTGTAACGATCCAGGCAGTCAGTCAGAGGGTGAGTGAGCATTGGGCAAACAACAGAGATATTGCGATGATAAACCGCACAGCGAAATCGAAGGCAATAATTGGCAAGGGAATCTGCACCGGTGTTCAGCATAGATTTCTATTAATAGAAATCTGGGGTGTTCTGTTATCTCTGCACCGGTGCTCGATTATCTCTGTGCCTATCCCAGACTTACAGGCCAAGGGGCATCTCTGTGCCAATTCGTGTGTGTGGGTGGAAGGGGGGGGGGGGGGGGGGGCGCGGTGGCTTTGCAGTACCTGCTGATTGGGTCGGTGTCAGTTAATGACCAGCTGAGACAGAAGGCATGGTATACCCGCTATATCTCGTGTGTGACCGCATACAAATTTGTCAGACGTCAGTCTGAGGGAGGGGGAGAAGAGAGAGGAAAAGGAAGTGTGGGTGGATTTGGAAAAAAGGGGGGGAGGTGGATAAAGAGAGAGATAGAGAGAGAGGAGTTGAGTTGAGTTGGTTATCCACAATATAGTCCATATAATGCTGATGTTGGATGTTAAACCAACTCAACTGTGCCTATCCTATCCTTACGGACCAAGGAGCGACCAGGAAACCCGTAAGTTTACGTGGACGTAATTATGTCATCTGTTATTATTCTGTATATCGCAAAGTCTGTATGTTTACCAACAGCTGCAGCTGGTGACCTGATTGGCCGATGAGTCAGTGAGTCAGTTAACTCGGGGTGAGCCGGTAACTGTCGTTACGTGAGGTTCTTATATGTGCTGAGGGAGGGGAGAGAGAGATATATATAGAGAGAGGAAAAGGAAGAGTGGGTGGATATGGAAAAGGGAGGGGAGAGAGAAGAGAGAGAGAAAAGGAAGAGTGGGTGGATAATATGTTCTTATATGGGCTGAGGGAAGGGGAGAGAGTAAAAGAGAGATATAGAGAGAGGAAAAGGAAGAGTGGGTGGATAGGGGAGAAAGGGGGTGAGAGATAAAGAGAGAGAGAGATAAAGAGAGGAAAAGGAAGAGTGGTTGGATTTGGTGAAAGGGAGTGAGAGAGAGAGAGGAGTTGAGTTGAGTTGGTTTAATGTCTAATGTCAGCACTATTTAGGCTATAATGTGGACGGACCCCAAGACTGACGTCTGACAATTTTTGTGCTGACTCACACGAGAGAGCGCGGGGATACCATGAATACTGTCGGTCACATTAAACTGACACCGTAGAGAGAGAGAGAGAGAGAGAGAGAGAGAGAGAGAGAGTGGATATGGAGAAGGAAGGAGAGAGATTTGGAGAGGGAAGGAGACACATTTAATTGTCATTATGTGAGGTTTCTATACGGAGTGAGGCAGGCCGAGAAAAAAGGAAAAGTTGGGGTGAGGGAGAGAGAAGGAGAAAGAGAGAGAATTGAGAGGTAGGTAGGGAATGAAGAGAGGGAGAGATGGGCAGAGAGGTGACACAGAAGGGCACAATAAGAAGGTGCAGTGAACTACAGAGGGATAGTGGGGCAGGGGAAAAGGTAAGAAAGACAGAAAGATGAAGAAATGCGTTGGAAAGAAAAAAAAAGGAAGAGTGAGGCAGAGGAAGAGATGGAATTTGAGAGACTGATAGAGAAATAGGCAATAATGAATTCAGGAGAGAGAAAGATGTAGAAAGATTTACTGAGAGGAGGAGAATAGAGTTAAAACGAGTTGGAAGGGTTGACTAAGAGAGGAAAAAAAAGGAGGTCGAGTTAGGGTTAATATGTTATGCCGGTGCTTATCTGGCTATTAGTGTTTCTGAGGGATAAAAATTCACACCGTGGCATACGGTAGGGTTTAAGTTTGAGTTTGCCTCCTAATAGCCTTCAATGTGGAGGGTCGCAAGATTAACGTCTGACAAATTTACGTGTAGCTACCCAGAGACAGTGCGGGGATACAATGACTCCTGCCTGAGCCGGTAACATTATACTGACAACCACCCAACTAATAGCGGACAAGAAATGGGACATGAAGAAAAGTCTGACTGATTGTAGGTTTTAAACTTTGGATCTCTCAATTTCGAGAACAACGCTCTTTCAATTGCGCCCGTTCGGCCTCAGCAGTAAGGCGAAAGTGAGAAAAGGAAGAAAAAAAGAGACAGACAGACAGACAGACAGGCAGACAGACAGACAGACAGACAGACAGACAGACAGACAGACAGACAGACAGACAGACAGACAGACAGACAGACAGACAGACAGAAGAGAGAGAGAGAGAGAGAGAGAGAGAGAGAGAGAGAAAAAGAGAGAGGGGGAGAGAGGAAAGAGAAAGATAGGGAGAGAAAGAGAGAGAGAGAGGGGGGGGGAAGAGAGAGAAAAGAGAGAGATAGGCAGAGAGAGAGAGAGTGAGAGAGAGAGAGAGGGATACATAATACTTCCATTGTGTTAACTTAATGAGTTGAGCTCGCAGGAATTAACCTATGCAAAGTTAAAAAGGAACCAAATATAATTATAGATGTCATTTCAGGATCACAAATTAAATTATATTTTATGCCTGTTAACCCAGGACTCGAATGTTAAGCGCAATCGTTGCTTTGGATACGGCAGTGTATTTTAACTAACGCTTGAGAAACTATTAGCAGACGTAAAAATTCGATTCGATTTAAAATAAAGACGATTAATTCTAAAACACACAACGTCGTCGGGTCACGCTAAATCTAAGGTATCTGTTCTGTTTACTTGCCTAACGTCCAACGTCAGCACTTATTAGGCTATATTGTGGGCGGGCCCCAAGACTGACATGTTTATGTACTGTCACACACACGACAGCCACATTAAACCGACACTGATCCAGCCAGTAAAGGACAAAGTTGGACAAACACATTTGTGTGATCAATCGTGGAATTCGAAACGGCGGACCTTCCAATTTGGAGACCCACGCACTACCACTTGAACCAGTTCGCTCGCTCTACGATATCTGTCCACTGCTGGTTTGCTTTACATTGCTTATGTCTTAAGGGTAACTGTTTGAATCAAATTTTGACCGACTGATTCTACCGTCTGAAAATTATTACAAAGTCTTGTGTTTCCTCACAGAGGCAGAAGGAGGATACCATGACTCCTACCTCAACCGGTCAAATTAAATTGACACCAACCCAACCAGTAGTGATCGAAATCCGACAAAAATGTTCGCTGTCGTCCTTTTAGATCCGCCAAAATTATGTAAAGGTTTATATAGACACTCCTATTTTGCTGATTCTCGAAATCTCCAGGGTTGGCGTGATAGGGATGGTGATTGTGTGGTAAACATCCAGCGAAAACAGGAAAAGGAAATTGTTACACCCACAACTTCAAAACATTGGCCCATCCGTCTGTCTCTTTGGCTCTGCCTCTGTCTGTCTGTCTGTGTAACTGCATGCCTGCCTGTCTTTCTTTCTCTCTCTCTCTCTCTCTCTCTCTCTCTCTCTCTCTCTCTCTCTCTCTCTCTTTCTCTCTCTGTCTGTATCTCTTTCTCTGTCTGTCTGTCTCGGTCTTTGTCCCTCGCTGTCTATTTGAATGGCAAACATTGATTACATCTCTCTCTCTCTCTCTCTCTCTCTCTCTCTCTCTCTCTCTCTCTCTCTCTCTCTCTCTCTTTCTCTAGCTCTGTCTGTATCTTTATCTGTCTGTCTGTCTCGGTCTTTGTCCCTCGCTGTCTATTTGAATGGCAAACATTGATTACATTAATAAAGACATTCTGACAATTATAAAAAAGATAACAGAGTGAACAATTTGCCCTTCAACGTGTATATAGCTATTAGTCTTTGAGAATTTAACGGACAAAAGGAGCAGGAATAGTTAACATAGGTGGGTGTGAGGTGAAGAGACGAAAAAGCAATAAATAGAAATATTAGTATTATGTAATGAGTGCAATTGGATTTGAGAAGTCTACCAGGTCAATTTACATGAGAGAATAGAACAGCACAGCTACCACGGTGAAACTAATGCAGTTATTATAATGAAGACTGCATTTAGTTACCAGAAAAACGTTATATACCTTTACTGTTGAGAGACGTAAATGTGTAGGAGGCGGAGTAGGAGGAGAAAAAAGGAAGAGGAGGAGGAGAAAGAGGTGGGTGAGAAGGTTGAGCAGCAGGATGAGCATGATGATGAGGAGATAGAGTAAAGAATGAAAAGAGTTTTAAAAATCTAAACCTATAAAACTATCGATATCAATGACAGGTGTAATGTAAATGAAAGCTACAAAATCAAATAAGGTTACTGAAGAGGACAACATTCCACAGCTAGTATTACAAGTGTTACGAGCGGTTCATATTCTAAAGGAAAACTACATTTTGCTAATCTATCATTGCAATAATCACTGAATTTGTACGAGTACACAAACTAATTTGTTTGTAAACAGGTGAAATTCGTAACCATCACTGATCTAACACCTTAAGCTCTTCCTAACATTGTCCACTTTTTCCTCTGGCCCTACTCACTCAGTAAATTAAATTAACATTAAATTTCCCATTCTGGTGGAAAAAATACAACAATTCAAATATTGCTCTAATACATTTTTGGCAACAGTGCTCAAACTAATATTTTGTATACGCAAATAAGTTCAATTTGATTAGATTATGGTCGTACCAGTGACTTAATAAGAGAGACTGGCTAATACCCCAGTAGCCCGTTTCACTTTTCGAGATATCTGTGTGCGAGATACAAGACTCTCAAATGCCTGTTGGATGGGTTTTGGTGAAGTAATAAACCTATACCCACAGATTTATGCTTTTTTTGTGTGCAAAATTATGCTAAATAAAGTTAAAAAAAAAGTTTAATTAAGGTTCGATGCGACCACTGAGCTGAGAGTGAGGGTCTATCTCCACTGGCAGGAGCTTCCTGGTTGTCTCATGGCCAACGCGTTGCTAAGCCTATCTAGTCTATACATAGAATATCACTGGACTGTACGGAATCTAATCTATGCAACACTATCCTCTTTCCATCACACTTCTATACAGCCAACAGGTCTAAGTAACACTTGAGTCTTGTTACAGGCAGCCTTTGCTAAGTAAACGATTTTGTTCTTGTTATTCCTTCTTGTTAAAATTGCGCGTGCTGTCTGTCTAATGGCCGACGCGTTGCTTAGCCTATCTAGTCTCTGAATAGAATATCACTGGAATGTACGCACTCTACGTTATCCAACACTATCCCCTTTACTTCCCAAACACAATCAACAGGTCTAAGTAACAATTGAGTCTTGTTAATGGCAGACATTACTGAATTAACGTTTTTTGTTCTTGTTCTTCCTGTTTGTTAAAAATTGCGCAACCAACAGAACTAGTTCTGACTAGTGCAAATCAGCCCTTATGTCTGCCCAAACAAGTGTTTGTGTTTTCGTTTTATTTTTATGATTATTGCTTCTAAAGCTTTGTGAGGGTATTTTTTTGTTTGTTCTTCAACTTAAGTTGGCTCACAGAACCCCGTAATCCTTATTTTTATTTCTTAACCCTTTGCAATAACAGTAACAGTTTTTACAGTTTTTAACACTAAGAGCAGAACCATCTGATTTTGATTTTTGATCAGACCAATACATTTCTAACTAGAATAAAGGGGAGATAGTTAAATAAATACTTTAAGTAATAGAGTCAAATACCTAGAGAGAGAGAGAGAGAGAGAGAGAGAGAGAGAGAGAGAGACAGAGACAGAGACAGAGACAGAGTCTATAGAGAAAGACACAGAGATAGTTAAGTTAGGTGTAGTTGTGTTTATTTAATCAACAACGGCAACACTACATGGACTGTATTCTAAAAAAAAATAATATATATATATATATATATATATATATATATATATATATATATATATATATATATATATATATATATATATATATATATATATATATATATATATATATATATATATATATATATATATATATATATATATATATATATATATATATATATATATATATATATATATATATATATATATATATATATATATATATATATATATATATATATATATATATATATATATATATATATATATATATATATATATATATATATATATATATATATATATATATATATATATATATATATATATATATATATATATATATATATATATATATATATATATATATATATATATATATATATATATATATATATATATATATATATATATATATATATATATATATATATATATATATATATATATATATATATATATATATATATATATATATATATATATATATATATATATATATATATATATATATATATATATATATATATATATATATATATATATATATATATATATATATATATATATATATATATATATATATATATATATATATATATATATATATATATATATATATATATATATATATATATATATATATATATATATATATATATATATATATATATATATATATATATATATATATATATATATATATATATATATATATATATATATATATATATATATATATATATATATATATATATATATATATATATATATATATATATATATATATATATATATATATATATATATATATATATATATATATATATATATATATATATATATATATATATATATATATATATATATATATATATATATATATATATATATATATATTTTTTTTTTAGAATACAGTCTATATAGTGTTCCCTGTTTTTTTTAAA
>RQTK01000884.1:65221-79719 GCA_003991915.1 Elysia chlorotica
TATCTATCTATCTATCTATCTATCTATCTATCTATCTATCTATCTATCTATCTATCTATCTATCTATCTATCTATCTATCTATCTAAACCTTATTAAAATGCTTTCATAATATTTTTGCTTTTGCTTACTAGAAGCTTGTTTCCTCAAAACAAATTCATCCACCGGACGCTCTGTTTCTCGTACTTTGTTGAGTTCTATCACTGTTAAACGGAGTTTAACATTTTTTACCATGTAAAAAACACATAACTATAATTTTTTTAAGCGCACATTTTTAAAAAAAAGGGAAATAACTTACAAAACTCTTTAGTTTATTTTTTTAAAACTGTGATTACCTTCCTTACGTGAAAAAAACACAACATTATTGTATTTTGGGAGAGAGAAAGAGTCAAAGAAAATATTTATTGTAAGATATATAATTATATAGATAAAGTGAGAGTGGGAAAGAGAGTAAGAGACAAAAAGAGAGGGGTGGATAAGAATATATATAGAGAGAAAGAGAGGGAGAGAGAAAATGAAAGAGATGGAGAGAGAAAGAGAGAAAGGGAGAGAGATTGATGTAACAAAGAATGAAATAATTCCCTGCCCTATCCCATCCTTCTAGGAATGTAGGTTGAAGATTACATATAAGAGAAACAAAGAAATTATGAACCTTATAACACTACAAATATAATTATGTTTAAAAAGTATTTATTTCTGTATTGCAGGTTTTGCTCAAAACATAAACAACATAAATTATATGAAATATGTTAACAAAGGTAAAGGTCTAAATTTAAAAACCTCAATATTAAAACAGTATAAATTATCTTATAGCAAAATACCGCGTATATGCCTTTAATTTGCAGAAGAAACAAGCAAATATCTTAGATGCAGTTTAGAGGTCAATACAAAACGTTACATATGACAGGTAACCATTACATCAACATAAAGAGAGAATATAATCGAAATCACCTTGAAATTATGAAAATAAAATAATAATAAAAAAATTTGAGAAAAGGTAATGGAATAATAAAAAAATAATTAGAAAGAGATAATTTAAGAAAATTAATGTACATAATATCAAGATATACAAAAACAAAATTATCGATTTTTATAGTTTTGCAAAAAATCAATATGTGTATATATGTAAACCACATTATTTACGGTGGTGTACATGAAAAGTAAATGCTGCAGTTAGAAAAGGTTATTATAAAGGGTATAATTTATTTCCCCAAAACAAATTGACAGTTTTGCTTTCTTTCTTGTGTGTTTAATCCAACAAGTCTTTTCTCTGTGACTGTTGTTTGTTTATTGCTGCAATAGGGTTAAGCCTCGTTTTTTCTGAGCGATCAATGAGAGTGTCAAAATGCAACACGTTAAAAACAGACTTTTATGCACAGTATTACTTTGAGGTCTGTGCGAGGCGATCCCGCTGTGTAACATCAGTTCAGTCCCTTGACTGGGTAATCGTAGCGGAGATATGGCCGACACATTGTATGACGTCAGACACAAGGCAGTTGGGTCCCCTACCAATCTTGCCAGGGTCAGTCTGACCAGTCTGTTCCATTCCTTCAGGTTTTTTATTGTAACATAGGATAATTTTTCATAACGGGGAAACTCCGTTCTCTCTATTGAGACACCTCAGACTGATCAACCTAACGTTAACAATTGTGTACGTAGTTTCCTGCACATTCCTCATTTTGGCCAAGATTGTTACACTTTGACAGATGAAAATACTTTGATGCCCTGCCATCTTGAATGTTAGTTTCAGTTTAAGCCTCTTGATTGCGTATGGAACATTTTATATTATGTTATAGTCGTACCATCTTGAGTGTGTATTTTTTGAAGCGATAGAGCTTTGGATAGTTGTCTCCCCTCACTTTGCAGTCGCTCCAAGATACCTGAGGGAGAGTTCCTCAAATGCCTGTGGAAATTTGGGGAATAAAATTGAAAAGATTTTAGATTCGTGTTGCAAGGCTGAAAACAATTATTGATATATAAGTAATATTATGAAAATTGGTTTTTCAACGATGTCAATTATTAAAACAATTACAAGGAACGAGTCGGAAATTCCACAGGACTACAACCACCAAAACTATTGTGGCCAACAACAACATTACAAATAAATGAATGAAAGAAAATAATTATAGACTGATGTTAAAAAGACCCTGTTGACTCATTGATTGGATGGAAAAGGTCCGACATGCAATAGCATTGATCTTTTTTTTTTACATCGACTTGGATAGAAACTAGTTCTACAGTCAAACAACTGGTATGCTCAGTGGTACAAGTACACAGTAAAACTATGAAAGATGTATCAAATATTCCCACTTTTTTTTCAAATTATGAATTTTAGTTGTAATCCTAACCCACATATAGATGTGGTTTGCATGTAGCTTTACTGTGGCGAGATCTGCAAAGATCTCCACAGTATTATTAGAGGGAAAATGCCGAAGATAAAAATAATATAGTGATGGGTTTACAATTTTTTTTAATAGTGCAGCGTTCAAACCAGACACTGTGGCGTCAACCGTTCGTAGACCTTGCATTGGACACTCTGAACAACGCAAAGCTCGGTAAACATTGAGCACAGTTAAGGTTTTGACACTGCGAGTTTTCTTTTACTGAATTTAGTTCATACAAATAATAATATTTTCTAATGACATTGGAAAGTGTGTTGTTAATACTACTCGCCGAGAGACGAAGCCTGTGTTAACGGCGCTTCGCGAACCCCCAGTTTGGCTCTCGTTTCCTGTCTTGGTTAACTTCTACTGTCTTTGAACTAGTGTTAGGAAAGACAGAATGATAGTGTGGTAGGATTGTGTTGTGAGTTAATTATGGGCGGGGTTATGTTTGCTTAGATGTCTTAGCCTAGCCTTTTCTTAGGGTGGTGTTATTTTAGTGAGTTGTTAGCAGTATTCAAGGACTGTAGATCTAGCTTAGACTGATAACCAGACGGGATAATAATTCGTACTCGCTGTGAGTGAATTTCACAGCGATGTAAAATGGGGTAATAAAATATCCGCTTCCGACGCAAAAGGTATGTGGTTCGAGTCCTGGCGACTTCACTCCCTACTGGTTGGGTCGGTGTCACTTTAATGTGACCAGCTGAGAAAGTAGTGGTGGTATCTGTCGATTGTTGAATTCGATCACGGACCTCCTGTTCGAGACCAACACTTAAGCCAGTTCACCCCTATCCTAGTATAGTCTCGGAGTGTCGTTTATCTTGGAATAACATGATGTCTAACACGAGATGCGAAATTTGCCATCTGAGACAACTGTTAAATCATTCTAAATAAAGCTAGACCCTTCTTTATCTTATCTTGAGATATTGCCATTGTTACTTCTTGTTATCGCGGCTCCTAAAAATTATAAAGTAATAACGATCGCTTTAAAGCAATCGTTGGCTCTACATAGATACACAAGAAATGAAAAACACATTACCAAAAAAACTACCTTTTAAATGTTCAAATAGAAAGCATTCGTAATACCAACGAGAATTAAATCGTTATACAAGTAGACTTATTTTGAATGCCCACAATGGCCGAATTATTTTATAAAAATACTAACCTCAATTTGAGCCAGGGCATCGGGGTTGACCTCTCGCCTTGGGGTCAATGCTTTACCCTCTGACCCACGGGGTGAAGGTTCAAAGGTTGCGGCACCACCAGGGGACGTGACGGTAGTACTTCCAAGATGGCCGTAGGAAGCGGAAGTGGGCAGAGCCAGACTCGACGGCCGCCATGTTTGTTGTAGGCTTTGGTTGCTTTTCGACCAAGAGTGGTCCCGAGTTTCCCCATATTGAGAACCACTGTCGTGATAAGAATGCGGGTAAGAGGTGTCACGTGCAAGGTCAGGGGAGGATGAGGAGAAGTTCTGGAGGCGACCTTCAAATCGACCTATCCCTGACATTGAGCTTGACGACGCCATCTTTGATAGGATTTTTTCTTTCGGGTTTCTGTGGGGCTGGTGATAAATCCTTGCATGGCTTTCACCTTCAGCACAACTGTCTTGAAAATTTTCTGGGATATTCCGAATAGCACTATCGTCTAGAGAGCTTTGTCTTATAAGTTCAGAATTGACAGCTGCCATGTTTAGTCTCATTTCCGCGCGGGTTGTCATGTCAATGACATCAGGCGCTGGAAAACACGTTGCTATTTCCCTGGACATCCTAGTATCTTCCTTAAAGCTACCTATCGTGTTGTTATTATCGTTATAGTAACCGTCTTTGATCACGCGCGGGGAGCTAACCGAAGATGTCGTTGAGGTTGACGACGAAGACGCCTTTTTGCTTGCCCAGTTCCAGTTGGTAGCCTTAGAGAACGTGCGGTGAGCCAGTTTCTGAACGCTGAATTTGAATCCTGAGGAGTTTTTAGAAGTACCGGGAACCGGCGAGTCTTTAGTCCGATTCTCCTTCTTCCCGGACTCCCCGGAACTTCCGATAACAGTCCTGCTTGTACCGGTACCTGTCACCGAATAGTCCTCGGAACAATCGGGACTTCCCAAGCGCCGTTCAATGCTATCGTCATCATCTTGGTCCTCCTCCAAGAACACGGAGTCTCGTAGCGAGCCGTCCAGGCCAGACGACAGACACGATGGGTTCAGGGAATGTCTGAGGATATCTTGCGCATGCGCTAAGTGATGTTTGCGCATCGGCACCTGATGGTTGGACTCGAGATCTCTGGGGCTTGTAAGGGATCCTGATTCGTGGCAGGAGATGTTCTCATCTAGGTAGTGGAGCTGGCTGGACAGGGATTTTACCTGGGGAAAAACAGGGAGGTTTAGATCTGATAGTCTCATGGATAGCCCCTTTATTGTTTATCTTAAGAAGAATATGTATTAAGCATCAAAGTGTTACAATTTAAAAGATCTAAGCTGAGTGAATTTAAGTAATAAAAGCTTAACTTGGTAAGTTGAGTTCCTTTGTTCCTCGATCTACCTTTCTAGCGCCCAATGAGGTCATAGAGATATTACCTAGTAGTGTATAATATACCAGATTTTATTGGACGGCTCAGTACCTTAACGAGCCTAATTTTATTTTAGCAAAGCGAGTGAGGGACAGTTCGATTCAAAAGCAAGTTCAAGCTATATCCACTTAAAGTAAATCCGTCGGTCCAGAGCCATCGCATGGTTTCTGATTTTTTTCCCAGTCTTAGCTTAGCCCTCCCCTCTTTCCCTCTCTCTCCTATCTGAGCATCCTCATCGTCCAGTTGTCCCCCTTCCTCAGGTCCCCCTCTTACTTCTCCATGTCCCTCTGTCTGTACATGTCTCTTTACCTCTACCCCTTCCTCTCCCCTACCTGAGCCTCAAATGATGTCCGGTTGTCGGCCTGCCCCAGACCTCCCTCCCCCTCCTTAGAGAGATGTGTCTTTAGCAGTAGGTCAGGCGCTCTCTTCCTGCCCTTCCTCTCCCCCATATCTCTCTTTCTCTCTCTCTCTACCTACCCCTTCGTCTCCTTGACGAGGTGTGTCTGCAGTATGAGGCCGTGCTCCTATTCCTAACTCCCCCCTCCCCTCTCTCTTTCTCTCTCTCTCTCTCTCTCTCTCTCTTATCTCCTTCTCTCCCCCTCTCTCTCCCCCTCCTTCTCCTTCTCTACCTCTACCCCCTACCTGAGCCTCCAGGCCTCCCTCCCCCTCCTTGGAGAGATGTGTCTGTAGCAGCAGGTCGGGCTCTCTCTTCCTACCCTTTCTCTCCACCATCTCTCTCTCTCCCCACTCTCTCTCTCTCTCTCCCTCCCTTTCTCTCCCCACTCTCTCCCCCTCTCTCTCCCTCTCCCCCTCTCTCTACCTCTACCCCTTACCTGAGCCTCCAGACCTCCCTCCCCCTCTTTGGAGAGATGTGTCTGTAGCAGTAGGTCAGGCGCTCTCTTCCTGCCCAGAGCTAGGAACGTGGACTTCTTCTCTCGAGGGCTGAGGCACTGACCCGACTCCATCTGGCGCTGGATGGTCTGCAGCTGGGAACATTGAGCAAGTCAGACGTAGGTAGAGATGATGATGATGGTGACAAATAGGATAGAACCGCTAGATTATATTCTTAAGATACTATAAAAATCTTACGTCAAGTATCAATAAGACGTAGTAGTAACATACAATGTATAGAAAAGTATTATATGAAAACAAGTCACAAGTTACACTTAAGGTTAAGTGACAACAGAGGGACTAAAATTTAGTGTATGTAACATAAAATATAGGAATTTATTATATTAGATTTTATTGATGCGTCGTAAGTAAAAATTAAACACAACTAGCAAGGAAGAAAAAAGCGGTAGCCAAAGCTGGGTTTAAATCAAACATTTAAAACGTGAAAAAAAATAAATCACTGATATAGTTCACACGCTTAAAGGTTTCACAAAGAGTTAAAAGATTGGCTTTGAACCTTGGGCTTACCACTCTCAGGTCCAGAGCATTATCGACTTAGTTACCTGGCGCTCTCATTTGAAAGATCTACTCTATTTTACAAAGAATTTGTTTTTTATCCTAAGTCAAAATACTATTTCTGGCATCACATGAACGGTTATTGGGATAATTATTTCCATTTTCCTTCGAAAATATAATAATTATTGTTAAAAAAAAAAGATAAAGGGCGATAAAGCTGGTAACCCAGTACAGTGATTGTAACAAAGAGTGTTTTCTCTTCTCTCTAGGTTTAAGACCAGCTGCTATTTTCTCATGATGGAACCTTAATGACGACCGAAACAAATAAATAGAGGACTTGCATTCCTCATGACAACTTACGAGTTGATATGAATTGATTTGGCGTCCAACGTCAACACTAAAAAGGTTATATTGTGGACGGGCCCAAAGACTGACGTATGACAATTTTATGTGCTGCCACACAAGAGACAGTGCGGGGATACCATGACTTCTGTCTCAGCCGGTCTCATTATAGTGACACTAACATAACCAGTTTCATGGAACAAAATTGGACAAATAAATCTGTCGATCGTGGGACCTCCCGATCTGGAGAACAACACTCTACCACATGAGCCATGACGACCTGCGGATAACATATTTAGTTTAATCACGCCCTTCAGGCTTAGAGTTTTCTGACCTTTCATTGGCTCTGAAAGTATAGCCTAGAGCTATGATTGGACGCCGGTATATGTTTCTTACTGATTGTCTTTATTTTCACTAAGGAATCCGTAATCGCAAGGTATTTATTGTTCTCTATACAGCAAGAAAAAAAGGTCTCGAGTTGTCTCCCTCTCTCCGGGTTTAACGTCTCCTAGGTTCCCCTGGAGGGTTTTATATGGCGACAGGGCATGTATTGTTATCTAAAGAGCGAGAGCGAGAGAGAGAGAGAGAGAGAGAGAGAGAGAGAGAGAGAGCTCTCTCTCTTTATACTTCTTCTTCTTCTCTCTCATCCATATTTTTTACCGTATCCTTGCCATCCTCTTAATTAACCCCACTCTCTCCCTCCCCCTTCCGCTCCCTTTCTCCCTCCCTCCCCCTTCCGCTCCCTTCCTCCCTCCCTCCCTCCATCCCACCCTTCCTCACTTCCTCTACTCCCAGGCTGTCCACCGCCAGCCCTTTGACCCCCTGGTCCTGGACGAAGACAGGATCGTGGCCCTGACTCGGCTGCGCCAGAGGCGGATGTCCACACAGCTAAAGGTCAGTCAGAATGCAACAATACAGCCCTTTCGCCGTATAGGACCCCCAGGGGGACCTAGGAGACGTTAAACCCGGAGAGAGGGAGATAACTCGATGACTCTCTCTCTATAGGGAACAATACACTCCCTGTCGTCGTATATGACCCCCCAGGGGAACATAGGAGAAGTTAAGCCCGGAGAGAGAGGGAGATAACTCGATATTTCTCTCTATAGGGAACAATACACTCCCTGTCGTCGTATATGACCCTCCAGGGGAACCTAAGACACGTTAAACCCGGAGAAGGGGAGAGAAGTATCAGCCTCGCTCTATAGAGAACAATACACGCCCCGTCGCCGTATAGGACCCCCCAGGGGAACCTAGGATACGTTAAACCCGGAGAGGGGGTGAGAACTCTCTCTCTCTCTCTCTCTTTTTGTCTGGTTAATATGAGTGTGAGAAATGATGAAAGAATGTGTAAAAAATTTAGACACACATACACATAGTATTTTCAGTTTAAAGGGAAGGAAAACCGATAAAACGATATGACAAGAGAATAAGGAAAGAAGATGGAAGAGAAAATGAGTGCTAGAAATGGTGAAAGAAATAAAGCGAAAAGTTTCAGAGCGAGCAGGCGATTGAGATAGAGAGGAGAGAGAGAGAGAGAGAGAGAGAGAGAGAGAGAGAGAGAGAGAGAGAGAGAGAGAGAGAGAGAGAGGGATAGAGAGTGAAGGGAGAATCAGAGATAGTGAAAACGTGAGACATAGAGAAAGCGAGTGAGTGATAGATAGATAGAGAGCGAGAGAGAGATAGAGACGGGTAGATATGAAGAAAGGCAGTTATACCTTCATCTCTGCCCTTGCAGCCTGCATCCTCTCTAACTCCACTCTCTGACGTAACATCTCCGCCAGAAGCTTCTGTTTGATCGACTGGGCGGAGCTTGTGTTTGCTAGGGGGCGTGGCTCACCTGAGGGCGGAGCTAAGGATCAACATGGAACTATCCTTAAGAAACAATAGTCGTTTAAAATTTTGAATGTGTCAATGTTTATTATCAAATAAATGTAAAAATTATAAGAAATAATATGGCGTTGTAAGTTGGATTTATTAGTTGGATGTATTGTCTTATAGCTGCGTAAGTTTGATAAGTTGAATTTTATTTTATTCTATAGCTATGTAGCTTGGGTTTTTTAAAATCTTAATTGGACAAGCGGCTCAGACAAACTACTTGGTATCCCTAAAACGGTTTGTTCAAAGAGATGAATGTGTGTATGTTTATTAGCAGTTAGGTTTACTTTATTCTACCATTTATTTATTTTTTTTTGAAATATGAAAAAAAAGGCTCAACACCAACAATAAATTTGCTTTAAACTTTTCCAAGGCAGACAACCAATGGTAATCATGCACGAAATCGGACCACCAAGTTTCATTTTTTTTTATGGCAAAGTACAAAAAATATACATAAGAGGCAATGTGCAAATTAAAGAATTACAAAATAATTGCATTTCTCCTTTTCGATTTTATGTTTTTTTCTTTAATTTAATAAAAATCGATATGTTTGTTTCACTTCTTCGTGATAGTAATAGCTATATGCATTTTTTTTCTTTTTTCCCCTTTTTAATGTGTCCCTTTTCACATACAATAACAAATCTAGACACTTACCTTCATCCCCAGTTCTACCTTGATCGAAGCTTGTAGTAGGCGTGGCATCACAGTGGGCGTGTTTCGCCATATCCAATCTGCCTGTGATGCTGTGTTTCCACAGTGCCAGGTCATCGCGGGAGTCCAGGGAGAGAAGAATGGGCGGACCAGTCTGGGAGCAAACATTGAGAAGATTGAATCAATCATTTCATAATAGATGACATACATTTTTGAATCAACTCACAAAGGGTCACGGTAGATAAGTATTTAAGTGTTAGTTCGGCAAGCCTGAATTTCAGCTAGAAATATTTTGTGAACCCGATACAGATAATGTAAAATTATTCTTTACAATAGATGTTAAATTTATCCTCTTTATTTTGTTGTGTGTTTGTTGTTGGGTTTTTGGTTCTGTTTTTGTGTGTGTGTGTGCGAGAAAGGGGGACACGGTGGCCCTCGAGTTGAACATCGGCTTCCGACGCAAGAGGCCTGTGGTTCGAGACCTGGCGATTTCACCCCCTATTAGTTGGGTGGATGTCAGTCTAATGTGATCATCTGAGACAGGAATCTCCGCCCTGTTTCGTGTGTGGCAGAACATAAAACTGCCAGAGGTTAGTCTTGGGCCCCTGCACGATATCGCTACAAAGTTTTAATGTTGGACATTAAACCAACTCAAACCCCTATCAAGCTACCTATTTGTACCATTATATTAATCCCGATTACGAATATCTGTGGCTGTGGAGGATCTCACTTTGTAACATACGAGAGATTAAATTAAGAGGAAGACTCCGTTTCCTCTATCACTGAGTCTGTTGAGCAACCTAGAGATTCCTTACTGTCCTTTCTTTAAAAAATGCATGTATATAATGATTTGCACTGGGGTTTTTTCCACACGTTTTGTCACAAACTTAACATTATTTTGTGCTGACTGGATAGGCTAACTTAAACTCCAACTGGACATGACACTAACCTGGTGGTCAAGCCTGAGGACGAAGCGCTTGGCCTGGATCTGGTCAACCAGCTCTGTGACCTGGTACCCCGTGATGTCAGTGGTGTGTGGGGTGGACTGGTCATCGTCAGACTCCTCGCACTCAGCGCAGTGGGTGAGGACGGCCGGTTCTTTGAGGGAGCAGTGGACTCTGGAGGGGGGGTGAGTTATGGTTGTGGATGTGGTGTGGGGATAATATTAATTATGTTGATAGTCACAATGGTATATTGAATATTCATCATAGGTTGCTCTCAAAGGTAGCTTAAAAGAGTACAAGTTGGTAAGTCCAACGTAGATGTAGCTTTAAAATTGTTTTTAGACTTTTTAATGCATAATTAATTCAAGACGAGTTGTAAGCTTGCAGATAATTATGTTGTACTGTCGATCCGGCGTTGCTACGGTCTGTGAGTTACAATTTTGTTCAGGAAAATGCTCAATAAAGCTGAAATGTTTTCTGTGTTAAATTATCCTTGTTGGGTTCTTTGTCTTTTACTTCGAGTTGGTTACTACTTTGTCATTTCTTACTCTGATTCATGTTTTCCATAATTGTCTCTAGTATCTGTCTTTCTGTCTGTCTGTCTGCCTGTCTGTCTGTCTGTCTCTCTCTGTCTCTATCTCACTCTCTCTCTCTCTCTATCTCTTTCTTTCTCTTTCTTTCTTTGTCACTCTCTTCCAACGTTTTTTTTTTCTCCCAGGGACACTCCAATTTATTTTCTTTCTTTGTACGGGTCTCAAAGCCAAAGCCAAAGACAATAGTTCCAAACCTGGTCCATTTCCCGTTGATGCCCAGCATCTCCAGGGAGCCTTCCAGGTCCTCAGCTTGCCCCGTGACGTCATCACGCCCATCCAACCCGTCAAGGTCAAGGTCTCCCGCAGACATTTGCTGGTCCATGACGTCACTCAGTTCTGCTGTGAAGGTCCTGGGACGCTGCAATCTTGAGGCCAGAGTGTATTCAGATCCCGGTCCATCCTGCCATTAAGACAAAAACAAAAAATGTAAATAAAATGATGAGTAAGAAAGTTACTCGTCATCATAATTATGTCTTGGGCAAAAATTCTCCCAAGATTTTTCAACATTTAGTAACATTAAGTAAGATTTATAATTAAAAGGTATTTTATGATTGTTTTGGTATCCTTTTTTTAAAAAATAAAAGTGTATTCCTCTTTTAAAGTGGTGCGTTTAAAAGAAAATCATACTACTAATGAACTTTTGTGAATTTTGTTTTTAACTTTTAACTTCTCCTTTTAAATTAAGCTTACTCAATAAAACCAATTGACTGAATACATCGTTGAAACCTAGAGAGACAGAACGTCGTTCAAACACAATTACAAAACTCGATGTACAAGTAGTGTTAAAACAACAAAGAGAGATTTATACTTAAAAGGGATTGTGTGTTTAGTTTTGACGAATAATGTATTCCTCTTTACAACGTATGCCTTTTTATACTAAGAAAAATCACATCACCAATGAACATTTTTGTTTTCAAATTTTACGAAACCCTTCTTTTAAATTATACATTACTCAATAAAACCAATTGACTGAATAAATAGTGGAAGCCCCGAGAGACAGAACGTCTTTCAAACACAAGTACAAAACTCGATGTACGCGTAGTGTTAAAACAACAACAACAACAACAACAACAACAACAACAACAACAGCAATAATAACAACAATGGCCAAACAACACTGCTGTAAAGAATACAATGGCGAGGGTCAATAGTAGAACGCGGGGTTCCTAAATGACAGGTATCGGGTCCAATATTCAATTAAGGTACCTTTAAAAACGTCAAGTTTACCAGATTTATAGCGATTTTTTATATCATTGAATTTAATCAAACCTGAAACAAAAAAAATCCGTTGCACAGCGAAAATCTCACATTGTTTACAAAAAACAAAGTCAGATCCAATTATGGTAAATTAACACTCTGGTAGAAGTCACTTCAATATCACAGAACGATACAAAAGAAATGTTGTGTATAGTCTGCATTTGGGTTTTTTTATGGACCAGATTCTTTTTTATGAAACAAAACTTAACTTAGCAATGTAAGGAAACTGTATTTTACCTAATATCTTTGACCGCTAATTATGTATGTAATTGCCTTTGCAACAGCACTGTGCCCCTATACAACCGACTTCACACTAAAAATACAAAGGGTTTGAACCAGTACCTCTCACTTGCGTAGCGCACGGGCTTGCTTTAACTTCCAGATCATGTAACAAATTGCAGAGATAGCTGGGACAGCGTTAGCTTATGAAGTGACCGCGCAAAGCAAATACATGTATTAAGTTGAGCCAGTAAATCATATAAAGCTATGAGACCAGGCATGTCACCCCGACACTCACACACACACACACACACACACTCACAGATACTCACAGATACACAGATTATATTTGGCCTGACGTGAAACACGAAGAACAGCCAGCAACCAGCTGGGATAATAACCTCCCTTTAGCGCTGTTGTGTTCGACTACAAGTAAAGATGAGTTGATAATATCGCGATTCTATGAATACTATCGATACTGATACCAGCATGCGGTTAGCGGGATTCGTGAACGGAGAGAAGGTGAAAAGGAAGACAGAGAGAGAAAGAGAGAGAGAGAGAGAGAGAGAGAGAGAGAGAGGAGAGAGAGGAAGAGAGAGGAAAGAGAAAGAGAGAGAGAGAGAGAGAGAGAGAGAGAGAGAGAGAGAGAGAGAGAGAGAGAGAAAGAGACAGAGAGAGAGACAAAGATATAGTGAGAGAGAGTGGGGGAGCAAAAGTTTCAATTTCTAAACATACATTGTTGGCACTTTAAAGCGAAAGCAATGTAGTACAAAATTTAAACCGAATCCCGTACAGCTCAATTTGAGCACAAACGTTGTCAAGTTATTTTAATCGGTTGTTTCTATATTGTATTTTTTTTTTAAATATAAAAATGCGTTACTAAGGGATATGATTTTTTCGCTGACTGTAAAATAAGGATGCGTGCAGTTTTAAGTTGACCTCCTAATGCAATTTACGTAAACGCCTTTTAGATTACTTTATAGTTTTTCATACTGTACACAATGCTTCAAAAACAAACGTTTTTGAAAGCGTTTACAGTAACTGTAAATCGAGATAAGGGTTTTTCAGTCAGAAATGCGAGGTTTATTTTTTGCATAGCTTTTTTTACTGTACATCTAGATCTAGATTTGCGTTTGTCCGTCATAAAATGTAGAGCGAATATAATTATTGTTTTTTTGTTGTTTGTTTTTTTTTTTTTTGTTTTAGTGCTTGAAAAAAAGTGAAAATTAACGTAGAAATAACTGAATGTCGAAAAGTCGGAAAAAGAACAACACTGATTCGGGAGCCAAGTTTTATAATGCAATGTGTATACATGTTAAAATGTTCTGGTGTCTTTAGATAAGATTTAGATTTCTAACATTCTTGTTATAAAATAATGTTAAAGAGGTACAAGTGGGGTTTGTTTAATATCGTGCGGGTAGATAAAGTTACACTCATCTCAGATTATAGCGAAGTAGTTGTTTGCATTGTCCGTATTATAAAAAGAAACTTTCATGAGGATTAGAAAGAGGAGGATATGTGACAAAAAGAGCAAATTCGCAGGTTGGAAAGAAGAAATTACAAAAAGGAAAGGAAGGGTATGGTTATACGAAAAGATGTAAGGATGAAATGAAAGATTGTAGTAGAGAAAGGCAAATTTATTCAATATATTGAAAAAAAAAAAAGAAAAAGATGCAGGGACTCGAGAAAGGATGAAATTTGAAGATGGGGGTGAATTATGAAAAGCGAAAAGGAAAATGCCTTTACGAAACGTACAAACAATATGTTCATTTGGACAGCGCTACGAGAAAGAGAGAAAGAACAACAAAAAGATATAGAGGGTGTGAGAGTAAGAAAGAGAGAGAGAGAGAGAAAGAAAGAAAGAGAGAGAGAGAGAGAGAGAGAGAGAGAGAGAGAGAGAGAGAATAAGAGAGAGAAAGAGATGTGGATAAAAAGAAGTCAACAGCAGATAATGGGACAGAAGCGAGGCTTATGGGAGTGGGTAAAACTTGATTGTAAGCTTAAAATATAAAATCTTGGCAAAACACATTAATTTTCATTTACACGAGAAATTAAAACAGGACAAAGAAAAAAGTATGTTAATGTAAACAGGCAGATAAGAGTCAAAAGATGAAAGTAAATACAGCGTTGGCAAGACATGAAGGTTTAAAAAACTTTACGGGGGTGTCAGTTGATAGAAACGTCACTGATGGCTCAAGGAGAGACAGAGAGAGAGAGAGAGAGAGAGAGAGAGAGAGAGAGAGAGACAGAGAGAGAGAGAGGGGGG
>RQTK01000884.1:93544-118544 GCA_003991915.1 Elysia chlorotica
TCTCTCTCTCTCTCTCTTTCTCTCTCTCTCTCTCTCTCTCTCTCTCTCTCTCTCTCTCTCTCTCTCTCTCTCTCTCTCTCTCCCCTCTCTCCCCCAAACACACACAGTCAAGACGAACCCAAGCTTGGCGCATCACTGTAGGTGTATACGGTATGATATTGTATTTCAAGGGGGAAGGGTGTTGGGATTTCAAGGAGGAAGGGAGTCGACGGGTCAGGGGTGTATGTTACAACTCTCGCTCGATTCGTTTGATAAACATTTTCTCTACAGGTCTGCATGTCTTCATGTCTGCATTGTGTACATATCTGGAGTTCTACATGTCTGCAGTTTTACATGTCTGCATTTCTATATAACTTGTATAAAAGTTTGTGTGTCTACATTTGTACAGGTATCAAAATGTCTAAATATCTACAGTGCACATGTCTAAAGACATCCTTGTCTAAAATAATGTTTACATTTCTACAGGTTTACCTGTCTGAAAGTCTACATGTCTCAGGTATACATATTCAAAGGCACACATGTTTAAAGGTCCACATGTCTAACAGTCTACATGTCTAAGATATACATATTTAGTGCTACCCATCATGTCTCAAGGTATACATGTCTAAAAGTCTACATGTCTAAGGTATACATATCTTATGGTACCCATCATATCTAAAGGTATACATCTCTAGCTAGATTTCCAAGGCGAATCCACGACGGTGCTAAACACTGAGCGGCGCATCACTGTTAGCGTATACGGTATAATTCCAGACGGGTAGGTTACATCTCTTGTCCAATAAACAGTTTACTGCAGGTCTACATGTCTAAATATCTACACGAAAAAATGTAATGTCTTTATGTTTATATAAGCTACATGTCTAAATGTCTACATGTCTACATGTCTACATGTCTAAATGTCTAGATCTCTACATACCTACCTTCAGTGAACATGTCTAAAGATCTCATTTTTAAAATTAATGTTTACATTTATGAAGGTTTACATGTCTAAAAGTCTAATGTCTAAGGTATACATATCTTATGCTACCCATCCTATCTGAAGGTATACATGTCCAAGGCGAAACCTCAACGGTGCCAAGCACTGACCGGCGCATCACTGTTAGTGTATACGGTACAACTCCAGAGGGGTAAGTTACAGCTCTTGTCCGATAAACATTTTTCTTCAGGACTACATGTCTTAATGTCTACATGTCTAAATATCTACATGTAAAAGTGTCTAGATGTCTAAATTTAAAGTCTAATTGTCTAAATGCCTGCATGTCTACATGTCTTAAGTTCTACATGTCTAAATGACTCTATATGTCTAAATGTCTCTCGATGTCTAATTGTGTACATGTCTACATAACTAAAGTGTATGTATGTATAAATGTCTACATGTCTAAATATCTACATGTCAAAATGTCTGTATGTCTACATGTCTGAAGTTCTACATGCCGAAATGGTTATATCTAAGCTATATTTCTGTATGCCTTGAATTGTATAATCATTCTATAATCTCTACAAGGTGAATACAGTCTAAAGGTCTACCTGCCTAAAGGATTTCTGTCCAGGTAAAACGATTCATAATTATGTTTACATCCAAAGTCTAAAAATATAATTATATCTAAAAAATGTCTATATATACAAATAAACGTATGTTTCCAGTACCACATGTGTAAAGTCTCAGACAGAGAGAGAGAGAGAGAGAGAGAGAGAGAGAGAGAGAGAGAGAGAGACAACCATACGTTGAGTTGGTTTAACGTCAAACGTCATCACAATATAGATTATGTTGTGGACGGGTACCAAATAGACATCTGACAATTTTAGAGCTGCCACATACCAGGCAGGGCGGGGATATCATGACTCCTGTCTCAGCCGGTCACATTAAACTGACACACCGAACTAACCAGTTACAAGGGAGAAAAATTGGTCAGTTCGCCCTTCAGACATACAGATAGAGAAGTAAAGAGAGGGAGAAAATTGAAGGAAAAGGACTAGAAAGAGAGGGACCTAAGAGAAGTGAAACACAAAGTGAGTAAGTGGGTGAAAGGGAGAGAGAGATAAAGGGAGAGAGATAGAGTTAGAGAGATAGAGATAGATAGATAGATATAGAGAGATAGAGAGAGAGGGAGAGAGAAAGTGAGAGAGAGAGAGGGAGAGAGAGAGAAAGAGAGAGAGAGGTTTGATGGTTGGTTGGTTGGGTTGGTTTAACGTCCCAACAGCAGCACTATATAGGCTATATTGTGGACGGGCCCCAAGACGGACGTCTGACAATTTCATGTGCTGCCACACACGAGACAGGGCGGTGATACCATGACTCCTGTCTCAGCCGGTAACATTAATTTGCAATCGACCCAACCAGTAGGAGAGAGAGAGAAAGTAGTAGAGAAAGAGGATAAAGTATAGTAGAAACATTTAAAAAAAGACAGAAAAAGACATCCTGAAGACGGTTTAACTAGATCTAAAGAAGGAGACAAAGATTGATTGGAATGGATATATTTAAGTGTAGAAGGGGGTGAGAAAGAGTGAGTTAATTTCAGGAAGATAGAAAAATAATTTTTATGTGTAAAGCATGCGATAAAGATAAACCGGTGTATAAATAGTTATATAATGAGAAAGTGAGAGAAGAAAGACAGAGAGAGAGAGAGAGAGGGAGAGAAAGAGCGAGAGAGAGAGAGCGCTTGCAAGATAGGTATGAGAGAGTGTGTGCATGAGAGAGATAGAGAGAAAGGGGAAAAAGGAGAAAGAGAGTGAAAGGGGAGGGGTATAAGTTATAGAAACAATTATTTAAAGGAGAAAACAAACACATGTATTATTACAGAGAGAAAGAGAGAGGGAGAGAGGGAATGAGAGAACAAGAGAGGGAGGGAGAGAGAAAGAGATAAAGCGGGAGAGAGAATGATAAAGAGGAAGAGATAGAGAGATAGAGAGAGTGAGACAGAGAGAATGAGAGAGCGAAAGAGATAGAGACAGAAAGAGAAAAAAAGAGAGAGAGAGAGAAAGAGAGAGAGAGAGAGAGAGAGAGAGACGTTCTGTGTTAAACAAGATCATTTTCAGGGATTTTACAATCGGGGCTCTGATAATACCTATCTACCTACCTACCTACCTTCCTACCTACCTACCTACCTACCTACCTACACTCCAGGGATATATAGGAGGTCACCTTTTGTGTTAAGTGTAGCCATTTGGGTAGTCTAGTTAATTTCAGGTTTGACCCGTGGCTCTTGAGGGTTTGGAGAGGGGGAGAGTTAGGGAGAGAGAGATAGAGAGGAGAGACAGGGAGAGGGCGGAGAGTGAGAAAAAGAGAAAGAGAGAGAGAGAGAGAGAAATAAAAAGAGAAAGAGAGAGAGAAAAAGAGAGAGGAAGAAAGAGAGAAAGAGAGAGGCAGGCAGATAGAGAGAGAGGCAGACAAAGAAAGATACAGAGAGAGAGTAAAAGAAAGAGAGTGAGAGAGAATTCGGCAGTTTGATAGAGAGAAACGGGGAGCTCTTAAACCGCGAGAGGTAAGATGCTCTTAGTTTGCCCGTATGTTTACAAACTTTTACGAGGAGCATATTAGCCCAGGCCAGTCTGCACCGTACAGCCAGGGCTGAGGGTTTCTCGAATCTCACTGGTACCTATCGATAGTAGAGATGTTACATTGTCTTGGTTGTTGGTAAAACTAATAGCGGTGCATTATTTTTTAAGGGTGTTTGGTTTATACAAAAAGGATGTTAAATAAATTGGATTATAATAATACATACTTGCTTTTTAAAAATTTTCAAATTATTCAGCAATTAATTTCAGTTTGTAAATCAAACTCAGTTTCGTTCATGAATGTATCAATTTTAAAGCATTCATTATTAAGTTGTTTTTATTTAAACATGCGAGATGAAAGCCTTTATGCAGTTCCACCTTATTTATATTGTATTTTTATCCTTTCTGTTTTCTCTTTATTACCCTTTCTGCAATTTCAAATCCTACTGTTTGATTTATTTAACATTACAAAACAGTGGAATGTCACGATAATTATCAAAACAAATTATGCATTGTTAACATTGGGTTAGCAAATACTAGAAACACAATGCAAAATGCAAAAAAAAAGGACAAGCATGAAACAACTTAAAACCTAATAATAATGTATGTGGTACCTCTCTTCCAACATAAGAGAACACTTTCACAATCTCCTGATATCATTAATATAACTGTTTCCTGATTTGATATTTTAAAAGGTAGTAAACTGTATTGTTTCACGATGATGAACAAAACATGATAAATTTATTTTTCTAACATTAGAATTTGCATTCCTTCATGAAAAACAAGTTCGAATCAACGTATTCCTTAATAATTCTGCAGCCAGTACCTCACCGCCAGAGTAAGGGAACACTTTCACTATCGATATTAATTACTATTCTCCAGTTTTGTATCCAGGGATGCAACCCATGTACTGTAAATGTACCCGACCAGTGCAAGACGGGTCAGGTTGCCAGGGAAATAGGCACTAATTGCTGGCTGAAGAACCATATAGCTTGGGATAGCGAGCGTAACTTTTGGCATAAAGGTATCTCGGCATTCATGGTTCCATCCAGGCTTGCAGGTTTGGTTTGTACACACGGCCATTAATTCATCAGCTTCGGGCACGGCAAGGTGCATAATTGCTGGGGCATTTAGCGAAGTCGGCAATGCTCTAGAGTGATAATTAGGCGGTTAAAGGTTTAAACCTCGATTGCTACCTCGGTCTAGTACCTTGCATAGTTTTTTTCGGGAAACCGAAAGAATCTAACATAAAGGTATCCTGGCAACCATGGTTTCAGGCTTGCAGCTTTGGTTTGTAGACACAACCATTAGTTCATCAGCTCGGGGCACTGCAAGGTGCATAATTGCTTGGGGCTCTAGGTACGGCAGGTAGTGCTATATAGTGATGAGTAGGTGGTCCAAGGTTCAAATCTCGGATGGTCTCCAGGATTGTGTTTGTACACACTACATGAATCCATCAGCTAAGGGCACAGCAAGGTGCACAATTGTAATTTGGCTTTAGGTACAGCAGGCAAGTAGCTAAGTCGCAAGTGCTTTAGAGTGATGAGTAGATGGTTCAAGGTTTAAATCTCGGTTGGTACCTCGGTCTAAATGTTTGGATTAGTTGGGAAACCAAGATGATTTTAACACAAAAATAGAAAAAGTGTGTATTATGGTACCAGGTAGTTCGGTCAGCAGTGCTCTAGGGTGATGAGTAGGTGCTACAGGGTTGTAATCATATAAACAAAGCGCAATGTAGATTTGAAATCCCCCCCCCCAAACCTCTCTCTTTCTCTCTCTCTCTCTCTCTCTCTCTCTCTCTCTCTCTCTCACACACACACACAACTCACCCCGCAAAAACAGCAACAAAAACAAACCAAACAATAAAACAAACAAAACGAATAAAAAAAAAACACCAACGAAACAAATAACAAAAATTCAGTATTAAGGAAAACAATCAAACAAGAACAACCACAATAAGAGCACAGCACTGAGTTTTATCGTTTGACTAATATGGTGCTAATAATAATTTTCATTTAGCTGATTATGAACCTGTTATAAATATAAAACTCTGATCTTCTTTTTTCAAAGATGTGGAGATCAAGATATTAGTAAACGTCCCCAGCAGTAGTTAAAGCACACGGAGTTGCATCATCACAAATGAGCGTGCATGATGTGGATTTTAAAATCATTCTAAATGGTCCCATTTGGCCAGAAGATAAAAACATACACTACATGTACCTCAAAAGTCCTTTACAGAATTACATAACTATATAGACGGGGATACCTTAGTGCAATAGTCCTATTTAATTTTACTGTTAAACTTTCAGAAGACACACGTTTTTGTTTCTTCTCACGTTTAAAAACAGAATGCACTTGTAAATAATACTATTTCAAAATCAATTATGAAAAATATACATAATTATTACTCTATGAGAAAAGAAACAAAAATAAGGGGGACAATTAATATTTATCTTCAAATCTTTTGAATAATTTATTGTCGTCCCTTACCTGATCGTTGTTTTTTGTTATACGTGACATACACAAACCAAAGAAACAACTGTACTACTAAGCTCTGCATGAATGTAGGTCTAGGGTTAGATTATCAAAACTATAAATATAAAAGTTTAAGAGTGGAAAACAGTTTTGATAGAGCACTCCAGGGAAAACGACCCCAAAGTTAAAAAAAAATCTCTATAAATTTGAAATTTCATCAGATGCCGGTTTATAGTGCTTTTGATACCTTGGATTGTAAACACAACGTCGTGGTAGCTTACAACTCGTCGTTAACCTTCGACTTTTTCTTATATATTAAGACGAGTCATAAGCTAACCACAATGTTGTACCTACGACCCTTTTTATTATCTTTCCTCCCTCCTTATAGATTGGTGGACGCGGTAGCCTCAGAGTAAAACATTGACTTCCGAGGCAAAATGTCCGTGGTTCGAGCTCTGGTGATTTCGCTTCCTACAGGTTGGGTCGGTGTCAGTTTAATGTGACCGGCTGAGACAGAAGTCATGGTATCCTCACCCTGCTCCGTGTGAGGCAGCACATAAACTTGTCAGACGTCATTATTGGGTCCCGTCCACAATATAGGCTATATAGTGCTGATGTTGGACGTTAAACCTCAACAACAACAACAACAACAACAACAACAACAACAACAACAATAACAACAACATCACTTCAAATCAACTTCTTACCTGGATGATGACTTGCTCCGTACTATGGAGCTCCCCATTCCATGGGTCCGGGTCTCTCTGCCTCCTCCTCAACTTGTCTCTCACCACGCCCAGAAGGTAATCCTCGTCACGTGACCATGCCTCTCTCAATGCCGGGTCGGTAGCTGACGGGAAGGGCAGGTGGCGCGGTCTTTCAACTTCCGGGTCAAGCAATGGTTGACCTTCTGGCGAGGGAAGTTTGCTGTTGGACGCTGCTGACTGATGACTCTCATCAAAATCCGCACCGCCTTTATCAGAAGAGCGGAAGAGAGGCGGCGGGGAAATGATGTCGTCGTTTGGACTCCAGTCTTCACTTTCGAACTCTGTGGCTCCTTGAATTTCGTAGGAGCTGTCTTCTTGGTGGGCATTTTCCTTGTTTCCAGGAAAGTTTGAATTGGAAGAATATCCTCTCTGAGTATCGAAATCAGATGTAGAGAAAAATGATGTGAAATTTGGAGACTGTGTTTGTTGCTTATTGCTGTTTAAAGCAGAGCTAGATTTAACATTGAAATCGTCGGAAATACTAGATTTGGATGGTAGCAAAGATGATCTCAGAAACGATGAACGGGAAATTGATTTGAAAGGGGCGCTGTTCAGAGAAGAAGTGCGCTTTACATTTGGTTTCCATGGCAACTTGGTTGATGAAGTAGTTAATTGTGAACTGTCTTCGGTGTGATCCACACGAGATATATAGTCGTCTCGGTAGGAGTGTGTCTGGAGTAGAGATCTTTCACTAGAAGGGGTTGCATTTTGAACTTCCTCATCATTATTATCATCTACAAGTCCTGATAGATCGAGTCTCAGGTTTTGGTCTGTAATAAATTTTACATCATTACAAGCGCCGTTGTCTTTAATTCCTGTCCTTATGTTAGACTTACTACTTGTTTTTTTAAAGTGGTAGTGAGACAACGAGGAATTGTGTATACCGGTACCTTGAATTGTGGGAACACCGGTGCTGTTACTTAAAGACTCGTGCTTTCTTGTTGTGTCTAATCCTGCAACTCCATGAATTCCAGGTTTTGATGGTTTGGATGTATGAGATGTATTGCGCAACGTTTCAGGCTTTTGGTTAAGGTTTTCATTAGATTCAACACAGCGGGTAACCAAGTCTATGTCTTTATCACTCTTGGACCTGTATAAGGCGGAACTGAATTTCTCTACAAATCTTTGATCTTTGTCTTTGCTTTGTCTAATCTGCAGATTTTTGGAAGATAATTCTGACACACGTCTCGGCGTTATCAAACCGTTCAGGGTCTCGTCCCGAGGGCCGTAAAGATGACCTGACCTGGACAAACTCAGACCAGGTCCATCAAAAGTGGGGCAAGATAGACGGTGTTCCATCTGTTTCAGGAGCTTCTTCTTTGACAAACTGGAGGGTTCCACAGAAGCTTGCAAACTCAGCTCCTTCTCTTGCTTTTTCTTGAGTGAAGAGGGCTTTTCTCGAATTTCAGCGGCTAGTTCTTCGTCGACCTGTGTGAATGGAAAAAGAAGTAATGTACACCCAGAGAACAAAAAGCCATGAAAAACAACAACAAAAGCTATAGAAAAAAAAAGAAAATATGCAACGATGAACAACACCAACAAAATTAATAAAAAAAAAACCAAACCAAACAACAACAAAAAAAACACCACAAAAACAAAGGCAGTAAGTACCCAACATCTAAAAAATTTAACCAAATGTAGATTTTCAGACTAGCAGAATGGATTTTGCTTTCTAAATCTTCAGCACGTATTTTTAAGAAATAAGACTAGTTATTTAGAGAAATATACAAGCCTGTGTGGAAAATAGCTATTGGGTTTTTTGAAAGAGAGAAATAGAGAAGTGAACATTGCCGGGACGTCAGTCGCCAAAGCTAACACCTTTTAAGTTTTGCTATGCTGTGAAGTCCGTTATAAAGCAAATCTAAACTTAAAAATGTTTTATCTTTATTCTTTTGGATGGTTAGACTATTCACAAACTGCAAGTCTGTAGCAATAAAAACTTGAGTGCCTCGATCTCGGTATTATGAATTCTAAGGACTGAAGTGTATAATAGTTTGATTAAATACCAATAATGTATAGCAACAATACATTTTTAAAGATGGAAAGGGACAATTATTTAATATGACAAAATCTACTCAACCTAAACTGGAGTAAAGGCGTTGTCGCTTGAAACACCAACAGCTATACATTTGAGATAGTTTATCCTATAGAGTTGTCAGGCAGAACACACAGTCTTGTGATAACTTAAGCATCCTTAACAAGACTGGGGATTCTTCGTTTGAAAAACCAATTGCAAATTTTTTTCAGGTTTTGCGTTACAAATATGTATTTAATTTTTTCAGCACAAACATACTTAATACTCTTGCCTTTTTTGACTGACTCAACACGTCATCTCGGTTGCATACTGTCCTATTTCGTTTGTAAAAAAACCTCTTAATATTTAGCATCTTTAAAATGAGATAGGACACCATGTGCATGAGTTAACAAATAAATGAAAAAGCTTACCTGCACCCTACAAGCCTCGCCCTGAATCGCCATCACCCACTGCATAAGGGTCTGGTGATTGTCAGCGCATGCGTAGATGCTCTTACAGTGCGGCTGGCTGAGCTTGAAGGCGAAGATGCGCTGGTTCTGCTTCTGCTTGGACTTCTTCCGGTGCATCTCGAGTTCCGACTCCACCACGTACGTCACTGAGCAAGGGGACAGCACCATGGCCAAAAGTGGCACCTCCTCGGGTTTCTCCGATTTGAACGCGTAGAAACAGCCCTTAGAGAGCACGCAGAAGACCTTGACAAACTTGAACGCTACCCTATATTGAAGATGGCCTTTTACCCGCGCGTCAGTTAAGTCTTTGAGTTTTAACCCCGGTGGTTTAGACCTACCGTTAGATGCCTCAGAGGTTTTAGATGACGTTAGTGAGATATTGGACGCCCCGAACACTCTTTCTTTGAGATCAGAGGCAGTACGCCTGATGCTGGCTCCGAACCCTCGCGATGTCTTCAGGTCTGGATCCCAAGACCTGGCGAGTGGACCACCGCGATGCTTGCCCGACCTGGTCCCCGATTGTTTTCTCCCAGGACTATCTCGGCTGTCGGCGCTACTGGCACTGAAGGACGAGTCATGCTGGCCTGCCTGGGACTGGGACGAGAGGCTGGACTCCAGGGACTGCTGACTGCCCGTACTCCCGGCCTGACGGGGGCTGAAAGAAGGGTTGGACAGCGAGTCCTCACTGCGCTTGTACACCGGAAACATCTTACGGTTTCTGTTGTAGGCGTCGTCGGCCGAAGACGAGCGTTTTTTCCGACCCAGGAGCACATCTAGGGGGGATCGTCCTTTGAAAAAATGACGCCCTTTTCTGGGGGATTCTCCATTCTTTGAGGTCGACTTCGAATTTGAGGAATCGATTGTTGCTGAGTGAATAACGCTTTCATCCAATTGATGCGTGGCTTTCAAAGGGATGGGCTTCGATTCCACGCTGTCTGTATTCTGATAGTCTTTTTTAAGCTTTCTCCGTATTTCGTCTACAGTCTCTTTGCTGACGTCATGGGGTGACGTCAGAGACATAGACAGAGAATGGACATCAATACGACTAGGTAACATTTGTCTTGGTGTGTATGTGGGCGATATTGAATCCTCGCCAGTTTTTACTTTGGACCGCGGACTTATTCCATTCTTAGCGCTTCCATTCGGCACCAAACTTTCGCTTCTATCTGACAAAATGATATCCTCAACGCCAACTGTTTTTCCCTTGCGAGGTGTTAAGTTTGTTCTTGTATCCTCCTGACGTACACTTGAGTCTTTAAGGGCTATATCAAGCGAACAAGCCTTGTCTAGAGCGCTGGTCCACAAGTCTAGTTCGACACGGGAGGGAACTGCGAACATGTGTTTCTGACGAGTGATGGAGTTCTCTATGACAAACTGGAAACGGTCTACGCCAGATACTGTCTTACTGCTGCTTGGAATGCTGCTGTTGTTACTGCTGCTGCTGTTGCTACCATCACTGGTGATACTACTCCCACGAGTTCTACTTTCATCCACTGACGGGTAACTTGAGGTCGACGAATTACTTCCTTTAACTGACCCGTTGACATTTATTGGTATTCTTGGTGAGACCCCAATATTACTTTCTGTAGTTCTTTTTCCCTCCTCGTTTGCAACTGAATTCCCATTACAGAGGGATGATTCTTTATCATGTTTATTGTTATTATTATCTTTATCGCTGACCACATTAGAATGTGAAGAACATGAAGAAGCTGAATCGAGCCGAGCTTCGCGGATTAACTGCCTCCGCTTGTCCAGGTGAAGATGGGCAGATTTGAACTCCAGCACTCTGACAGAGCATCCTGGCAGCAATAGCACCTGCTTGGAGGTCTCGGCGTCTGGGCGCTCAAACACGCAAAACAACATGTCAGACAGGACGGCCCAGACCCGTCTTCCACGCAGCTGGTCAACCAGCCAGCCCTCTACGTCCGCTGGACTTACGTCGCTAGTGGACACGGGTTTGGGGGCGGGGGAGGGGCAAGATCGGGGACTAGGTGGGCGGGGAGCGCTGGACCGTTTCGGGCTGGGCCGGCGTCGGGAGATAATCCTGGTGGGACTGGGGGAACTCTTCTTGCCCGCCGTCTGAATGTGCTGGTTTCTCTGGTCACCATAGACTTCTACGCCTCCTATCGTTTTGCCTGCATGACCGAGGTGGTCTCTTTGGTCTCCTTTATCAGAGATTTCCCCGCCGCCTCCCATCTTCCCCGAAATAACCATTTCCTTTGCTCTGCGCATGCGCGTGTCGGGAGATTGCTGTTCACAGTTGTTCCTCACGACGTGCCTCTCTCTGGATCGACCTCGCCCCCGCTCGCACGGCGTGACGTCACTGGTGGGAGATGATTTGCCATCTGACGGGTCACGTGATTTATCACATAGTGGTGCGTGACTTGCGTCGGTTTCTGAGATTATGCATCTATCGTGTGGTTGGCCATGACTAATGATATTCCTTTTGCTGTCTACTTCGTTGTTGTTGTTTTTGTTGCTGTTCTTGTTACGGTTGTTATTCCGGTTTGCAGTGGTGCTCGTATCGTTTCCAACGCTACATTCGTCAACATTCTGCGTCTTGTCATGATTTTTGTTTGAAACAGAATGGGGAGATCGTGGAGATATGTACGCCTGAAAAAGATGAGAAAAACATTCATGTGCGATGAAATTGTTACGAAAGGGCGGTTAAAAGTTATAGGTATAATGATGCATACAATCGTGAATATAGTTTGTTGTACTGATGAGAAGCTTATCAAAAGTGCTGAAGTGTGGTGCAGCTGACGTCTACTTCCGATAAGTTAGAAAGAAAAAAGAATAGACCTAGAAAAAACATTCATGTGCGATGAAATTGGTACCAAAAGGCGCTTTAAATATAATGATGCATACAACCTTTAACATACAACCTTGAATATAGTTAGTTGTACTGATGAGAACCTTATCAAACAAACTGAATTATGGATTTGCAGACGTCTACTTTGGATGGGTTTGAGAGAAAAAAGAATAGATTTTATTATACTTAAAGAACTAAATGTACCTAGACAGTTTTTGGCATCAAAGAGAAAAGAGGCACATCTGGGGAATTAAATTAACGCTAATGAATGGTTTTATACAGAGAAAGATTGAACGCATGAAAAATAGAGGACGTCACAAAGTAGAACACATGCACAACATCAAAGAAGAAAACCATAAGTAGTAGCACGGAGGTATTTACCGAGATCGAAAGACCAAAAGCATTGAAACCAATAGTAAAAATCTGTGTCAGTATCAAACATTTCTAAAATGTATTTGGATAGTCAATGCGTGAGTTAGTTATGTTCATAATACTCAGTTACCAGCAAAAACGACCTCAAAGTCTTGTAAACTATAATCCAGTAAAAGTTTTATGTATGAGAAATTAAAATACAATCAAAACTTATCCGAAGACGATGACTAAAAAATTCGTATTATTTTTCTATCTGAATCCTATAGAGGAACTAAAAGGAGCTTTCTTAAAAATGAATGGGAACTGTTAAAGAAACGTTATGGAAAAATAACCCGATCAAAACATGATTGAAAACTTCAAAGTTTCGCCATCATTAATAGTAAATATGAAATTAATTAACAGCAGCAAAAAAAAAAAAGAAAAAGACGCGGAACCGAAATAAAAACTGGGCCATAAAAGTCAATTTCAACGTTACTTAATCAAGAATTTTTCTTTAAAAAGCCACACTGTGCGTCAGTCAAATGAATGATATACAAACATCAGAAACTCGTGTACTCAAACTTCAACCGCATTAAAATATAATAGCGAGGCTACATCCAGCTTCGATATTGTAAGAGGATAAATGGTCGAAACATTTTGACAAGTCTACTCAAGGTAGAAAAAAACCCACCTACCACCATCTTCATATCTAGACATTTCACGGTATCCTAAGAATTATATCATTTTACATAATCCTACCTCTATCCTCTACCGAAATTATAGCAGGGTGGCAAAATTATTGTAAATATAGTAGGCCTATTTTGGTCATTATGTTACTAAAAACGTGCTATGAAAAGTGACCTCAATACATGATACACTGAGGAGCAATACCAGCGTATCTATGGTAACATCACGCACCAGGAACCGCAACGAACAGTCTTGGTTACTAAAACAATAATCTCTCCAGATTGGTGTAAGTATCAGATTTCAGAGGCACCGAATCAGACCTTCACCTTTCCAATCTACAGTGTATTGGTTTTGTTTATCAACCTATTTTTATCAAGGTAACTTTGAATATATCATCATCATCATCATCATCATTATCATCATCATCATCATCATCATCATCATCATCATCATCATCATCATCATCATCATCATCATCATCATGATGATGATGATGATGATGATGATGATGATGATGATGATGATGATGATGATGATTTAACATGTCTCATTTGAATACATATCATGACTACTATAGGTTGTGTAGATAATTAAATAAATAGTATTTTAATTACATGTACTATTTTAAACATTATTTTTAAGGGGGTTGCTGCCCGTTGTTGAACACTTTCATGAAAACAATAAAATACTAGTTACATAGTCTGTAAAGCTGGGCTAGGAATCATAAACTCCTCAAACCTAATATAAAGATAGCGACAAGAAGACGTTAAGATAACTTCTTCTTTTTTCTTACCTGAATTGGAAAAAAAGAGATTTCAACTTTTTTGGAAACTAATAAATGAATTGACAGGGTATACACTTCCTTGAGAATAATAACTTAAATAGCAAAACCACTCTTCTTAGTACAAAAGATCTGAAATAGGCACATAGATGAATCCATTAATGTGAAAGTTATATGTTCACGTCTTTTAATACATAATTTATCACACTAAATTTGGCGATTGCTGTATGTGTACATGTATTGTAATTGTAATATTCATCACTATGAAAGAGTTCATTTTTTAGGCAGTATCGTTTTTTTTTTCAAGATCCTTCTTAATAAGAACCAAACAAACTATGTGGACTGCCTCCCTCTAGACTCTACGGACCTGACGGCAAATTGAACTCCCCTTCCTAATATAACCAAAACTGACACATTAATAATAAGACATTATTATTATCATTCCAATCCAACATGCCAATTGCCAATCAACTTAGGGGCGGTTAGTTGGGGGACGAAAGGCCACGAGGCATGATCGGCGAGAAGCAAAAACACCACTACGCTACTACTACTACTACTACTACTAATCATTATTATTATTATTATTATTATTATTATTATTATTATTATTATCATCATCATCGTCATCATCAAATACTAGTTACATGCTCTATAAAGCAGAGATAGGAATCATGAACTCCTCAAACTTAATCAAAACGTAGCGCCAATAAAACTTTAAGAAAGTGTTTTTTTCCTTCTCACCTAAAAGAAAGATTTGAAAGGGTATTTAATTCCTCGAAAATAAATTTTGAAAAGCAACACAACCCAGGTTAAACTAAAATATCTGAAATAGGCATATAGATTGATTGAGCCATTAATGTCAAATTTATATGTGCACTTTATTTTAACACTTCACTTAACATAAATCTATTTTTATGACAACCATTGTAAATGTACATATTTTGTAACTGTATTATTCATCCATATGAAAGAATCCAGTTTGTAGACAGTATCACAATTCAGGACCCTATTTAATTAGAACCAGAAAAACTATACGTTTTTTGGCCCATCGGGGGTTCGGCAAGTGTGGACTGCCTCCTTCTAGACTCTACGGACCTGACGGCAAATAGAACTTCACAACCTAAGATAACCAAAAACTGACACATTAATAATAAAAATTATTATCATTTAAACCGAACATGCCAATTGCCGATCAACTACCACTACTACTAAGACCTCGAGGCATGACCAACGAGAAACAAAAACTCCCCAATCTAACTTTCAACTACTACTTCTTTTTCTCCTCCTCCTCCTCCTCCCACTACTACTACTTACGACTACTACTTACTACTACTACTACTACTACTACTACTACTACTACTACTACTACTACTACTACTACTACTACTACTACTACTACTACTACTACTACTACTACTACTACTACTACTACTACTACTACTACTACTACTACTACTACTACTACTACTACTACTACTACTAACGGTAGATATCAAAGAATTAAGGTAACAAACTTAATAACCAAAACGGATTAAAAAACGAGAGATGAAAATCTAAAGGCGCGCGAGATAGATTAATATTAACGAAACATGTGTTTTCTACTTCAAGCTAACACGCAGTAAATTAAACACCCAATCCGTGCCTAAAGAAACAATCAACACCCAGGAACCACGGCGTATTTACTACACAATAAGTATCATAGTACATTCTATCACAGTTCCCTGGGCCGACCAGGCCGGTGTATGGTCCAGACTTACAATCTGTCCAGGATTTGAGCCGCATGGCTGGACAGTCAACATGCGTCCAGTGATTGCGACTGGCACGTGACTGGCGGTACAGCACCTGGGCTGTAAAGACTTTGCGATTTTTGCGATCATTATTCATGATATAATCACGTTCCTTAGAGAAAGATAATTATGGGCTTTTCCGATAATGCAGTTCACGAGGTTAAAAAACGCAACACTATTGATTTTAGAAACAGAAATAACTCTGTTCATTCCAAGAAAAAAAGGTGAACACAAAATAGTTATTCTATGTTCATAGTGTTCTAGCTTCAAAGTTTTGCTAGCGGCTTTTACATTATTGACCTTTTCCCATCGCATGATTTTAGACCAAATTACTTGTGTGGACACTATTTTGGAGGTATTTCCAACATTTGAAAAGGTCAAAGCTTTGCTATTTATTATTTTAAAATACAAAATGTGTAGATTAATACAAAAAGGTGCCGTATTGAGGACTTTCGAAAAAGAAATTAAAGATAAAAGCTTTGGTATATTTTATTATTTTGAAACAGAAAATGTAGAGATTAATACAATACGGTGCTAGCACAAAATTGTATCAACTCGCAAAAAAATGTGTGCGGCGTGGTGACAAAAACCTAACCCCGTATGTCTCTTCGTCTTTGTTTTGGCAATGGACACCATTTTCGCAAGGTCACAACTTGACAACTGGACACACCAGGTGTGTGAGACCAGCGGCTGACCACCGGCTACTCAGGTGCTTTATGATGGAGCCAATCAGCCGGAACTAATCGAAGTCCGGCAGAGAAAGCGGGCTGGGATTAGATTCCAGTTCTTGGTATTACCCTTTTATTTGTTCTCTAGGTGTTTTTCTTAGGGTTCTCTCTTTCTCTCTCTCTCTCTCTCTCTCTCTCTGTCTCTCTCTCTCTCTCTCTCTCTCTCTCTCTCTTTCTCTCCTCTCTGTCTCTCTCTCTCTCTCTCTCTCTCTCTCTCTCTTTCTGATTCTCTTTGTCACCCAGTCTCTATTTACGCTGTCTCTCTCTTTGTCTTTCTCTATGTATTTCTCTCTCTCTCTCTCTCTCTCTCTCTCTCTCTCTCTCTCTTTATCTCTCTCTATGTATTTTCATCCCTCTCTCCTCTTCTCTCTCTCTTCTCTCTTTCTCTCCCCTCTCTCTCTCTCCATAGTGCTATTTCTATAATTATATCTTTTCTCTCCCTCCCGCCCCCCCACACCCTTAACCCATGAACTTATAATGAAAAAAAAGTTAACACACACCCACACACACAAACATGAAGTTTTTATAACAATATCTCACCCATATGTTTTGCTAAGGTTCAAGATCATATTATTGCGGTCAAGGTGAAATCAGAAGAGTATTAGTCAATATTAGTCAGTTTTAGTAATAACACAATCTGAAACTTGATTGCAATAATCGTAAACCTGGTACCGCGTTTGTCAATATTGGTCGCTACTTGTCACATCTAGTACTAATCGTCAGCTCAAAACCAGTCTATTCTATCTCCTACTTATTTTAAAAGGAGTTAGGACAATAAAGTACCGAACAGACGAAATGACCCAAAACTAAGCCTACGTGGGTTTTTCCGTAAAATACGCTCTATGCAGTAGAATCGTGGCTTCAGGTAGTTTTACTGATCTTAGAGAGAAAGGTAGAGAGAGAGAGAGAGAGAGAGAGAGAGAGAGAGTGAGAGAGAGAGTGTGAGAGAGAGAGTGAGTGACATTCATGTATACAGAGGCAGACAGTAAGAGACAGATTCAAAGAGAGAGAGAGATAGATAGATAGAGAGAGAGAGAGAGAGAGAGAGAGAGAGAGAGAGAGAGAGAGAGAGAGAGAGAGAGAGAGAGAGAGAGAGAGAGAGAGAGAGAGAACAAGAGAGAGAATTGAAAAGAGGGACGCAGAATAAAAGAGTAATGATGAGAGATAGAGTGAAAAAGAGATAATGAAGAAAGATAAATTGATTAATAGATACAGAGAGAGAGAGAGAGAGAGAGAGAGAGAGAGAGAGAGAGAGAGAGAGGGAGAGACGGAGAGAGAGATAGAGAGAAAGAGTGAGAGAAACCGACAACTAGTCGATAATAATTAAAAATAATTATAAACTTACGTTAAGTTCAAATGCATAAGCGTTAATACTTTTTTACTTTGATAGCCAAAACCAAGCTCAAATACAATAATATATTATACGTTATAAATCAGTTAAGATTATTTGTTACATTCTTATATTGATTTGTATAAAAATATTTTCAAATCCATTCAATCTAAATTGGCAATCTTTTAATTATTTATTTTTATTGGGACAGTTTACATGAGTGCACACTTTCACTTTCAATGAAGCAGAGAAGTTCGGAACAAAAGACGCGGTGAAAACACCAGGTGCAGTTTGGTGCTGTGCGTTCAGCACTTAGTGCACTCCAATTAAACAATTGTTTGCATTAGTTTTGGAGTTTCCCAATAGTTTTATGTTTGCGCATTGGCGGAATGCAAAGTCATTACTTGGAAAAAGTTTTTCGTTTAAAAACTATTTGCAGGGGCGAGGTGGCGAAAGTGGTAGAGCGTTTGTCTTTCAATCGGGTGATCCTTGGTTCAACACTCACGATCGGTGTCCCTGGTTCGAAACTCACGATCAGTCCAAAATTTATTTGTTCAATGACGTCTCCTACTGCTTGGATCGTTATCAGTATAATGTGATCAGCTGAGACAGAAGTCATGGTGTCCCCACACTGTCGCTATGTGACAGCACGTAAAATTGTCAGGCGTTAGACATGGGGGTCGTTCACAAAAAAGCTTTTATACTGCTAGCGCTAGATACTAAATAAAAAGCACTTAAACGGGCAGCGTAGCGTACGATCATGAACTTTTCTCAGGAACCAGGGCAAACTTAAAAACGTTGTTATTATTTTGAAATATTGTAAGATCTTATTGTGCTCTTTATTGAAAGACATAGTTTTACATTATTTATTGGTTTCCATAATATGTTAGTAGGATCGAGGGGTTCTTTGGATAAGGCTCGAGTACAGCTTAACGAGAAATTTCACATTATACTAGATATTAGATTTATCTGGTCCCTAATTATTAATTAAAAAAAAGTATTATTAGAAAGAAGGTAGTTCGCTATTAGATTTTCTACACATTGATCTTATATAACTATTGTTGAATCTTTTCTCTCTGCACTTTTTTGAAAAAGTCTGAGGATCATAGCGGATATTTAGATATCATCAAAAATACAAGAATTCGATTATTTTTTTTAAGTTTTTTTTTTTTTTAAATAACAATTTTGCAACGAGTGATCAGAAAATCACAGTGTCTAAGGGTCCATAATTATTATGTCATCCGTTATCGTGATACTAATTGCAAAGACTTTAATAATAACTTGCACTGGAGTTTTATGAGTATTATTGAACAAGGAATATGATTAACTTTCCTCTTAATGCAATATAAGGGTGTACACGTATTTACTTTTCTGCGATGAATGTAACTAGAGTTTTCGGGACGAAAGAAATGAATAATGCTATATGGTTGCGACGCAATGCAGATTACAGTGTTAGACAAGGTGCACGTTTTAGGTAATGAAATTAATAATTTGGAATCTGAGTTACCTTTAGCTGTAGAAAATCTAATTATCTTTAGTATTTTAACAGGATACAGAACACAAAATAGAGAATACAGCATACAAAATAAAGTTATGAATCCCATTGCCTCACAGACATACAAAAATGATTTGATATTAATAATACATGTATGTATAATATAATTATTATAAATTTCTAAAAAGATACATGAAAATAGGACATAGTATTAGTATTTCAACATATGAAAATAATATCAAAGATAAAAATTCTCAGATGCCATAACCCTGATGGTACAAACGATAAGTTGTCGGTCTTGGTTCAAAATGTTAATCAGAATACTTTGTGTCTACTTGTCCTACACAGAAAAAAAAAATCAAAACGACCCATATCATGGCATAGTGAAATGAAATTTGTAATGTGAAAGTTGTATCTGGCTTGGTGGCTATTCGGATTATTTCCAAAAATAACAAACTTTATTTGTCATGTATAATCAAAGTGAACTATATATTATTAAATTGTTTAGCAAAGTTAAGACAGTTTAGATTTTTAGTCTATCACTCAATGTCTTGATATCTTTTGTAAGGAAAAGGAGGGGGGGGGGGGTCACAAGGTGGTTAAAAGTATGCTTCCCATTCGCGTTGCTGAAAGCTTTACGTAGCAATACAGCTGATTGGTCTCATCATTTTCATGTTACTTCAGGCGAAACGTTCTGGTTCTGGTCCCAGAGCTTGCAATGCTGTTTAGTTTGACAGACTAGAGCATTTCCCAGACTGGTCCCAAGGAAGACAAATCCCTGACAGTTTTTGGTACTTCCACATCAAGATCAAATGGGGATCGTATAATTTTAGTCATTTCAATCATATTAAAGAAAAGAAATCGCAGGAAATAGCGAAATAATTTGATTTCAAACTCGAATCCTCTTGTAAATATTTCCAGTGACAATCTAATTTTACCCCCCCCCTCACTCATTTTACCACCACCTGTTTTATCATATCTATTTTTACATTTATTATTACAACACACCTACTTGACCCACATACATCTTGTGCTTTATTCGTTTAATTATTTGTAAGTGTGTGTGAGTGTGTCATGACTTAACATACCAAAGTAAATAACATACTGCTGCCTACTACTCTTAATTAAAACAAAAGGGAATGCTCGAGTACAGAAAATATGAGCTGGTCTAGTAATAAAAAATGTTTTCTTAAAGTGGCAAGGCCATTTGATGCCGATGCATGTTCAAAACGAAGGTTCCAATTCCACAAAGACCTATCATTACTTAATCCTAGCCCCTTCTAAGCATTACCTAAGGATTCTAGCTCTACATAAAGGAGCGAACAGGGACCCAGCTTCGTGATATCCGCAGACTGGCCCAAGATAGTTTGACATGAAAACATATGGCTCGCCAATCTCGAATCGAGACGGCACAATGGCATCAATTCTGTTTAGAATAACTTATACATATCAAGAACTATTTAAAAAAGCGTTGCTTGTTAAAGAAAACGCCGGCCTCATATCCGTACTTGATTTAGTAGGTTGTCTTTTAAACGCCCTATTTTTAGAAGCTAGACTATTATAATGAGCAAGTGTTATGACTAATGTTCGACAGTTTCACGCTCTGTCAAATAGAGAACTGAAAACGAAAAGAAAACTACAGAGAGAGAGAGAGAGAGAGAGAGAGAGAGAGAGAGAGAGAGAGAGAGAGAGAGAGAGAGAGAAAATGCGAGGAAGGACGAAAGAATTCGGATCCTACATAGATCCTTTATTTATGTTCTAATAATTATCATGTATTGTAAACGCGACCCGTTTGTACTGTATTGAGTCGTATTAAAAACAAAACAAAAACAATTATGAGAAAATTTGTGTAAAAGGTACACTAATAATTAATGTTTGTTCATTTTGTAAACATACAAAAGTTAAATAAATCAGGCAAAGAATACGTAAATACTGAAGGTTCAAAAGATTTTGAAAGTGAGATAAGAAATCATAAAACCGATGTTTTTTTATGTGTTTTTAAGTAAAGTGCATATGCTATTTGCCTATGTAAAAAAGTATGAGAAAAAAAAATCAATGTACATGTACGTTCGAAACTGTCAACAAAAAATGTAATGCTTAATGCAAAGACTATTATGTTTACTACTGACTACTTGTTAGATCAAATTGGGTAAGAAATAGCCCAGGACCATGGTTGAAAACCCTAGATCAGCCATAGTTGGAACTTGATTCGATGTGACGAAGAAAGGGAATAGCCAGCGACTCAATACGCTGTCAAAAACCTAAGGCAGGTTATATAGCCTTCCATAGAACAACGTTCGAGAGTGCTCTTGACTTATTAGATAAAATCTAGAATAAAGATGTCTATATCCAAAACCTTTGTTAGAGTTATAGTCCAAATTGACATTTAAGAAATTGACATTCAATCGTGAGATAAAAAAACAAGGAGTTTGCTCTTAAGAACGGAACCGATAGCCTAACGATTTATCAAGGAGACGTACCACATTCTTTTTAATCTTTTAAATACCATTGATTCCGATTGGCCTATTGCCAATAAGATAAATCGATCCATTAAAATTTTTTAATTCACTTGACCTCAAAAACAACATAACTATGTTAAGATACCGCTCATTTGTCTATGTAAATAGAACCCCGATGTGTAGAACTCGAAGTAAACAATATGGTGTTAAGACATCAACTCCTTTGTCTATTTAAATCAATCCCCGCTGTGTAGAACTCAAAGTAAACAAAATGGTGTTAAGACATTAACTCCTTTGTCTATGTAAATATAGTAAGTACAAGTTCCCGGTAGCTTACAACGAGGCTTTTTATTCTCATTATTTTTTACGACAAGTCGGACGTACTACGGAGTTGTGCTTACAACCCTAGGTGTCCACATTTGGGCTTAAATTAGTAATACAACATATCTTGTGCATGGAACATAAAAATGTATTTGATGACTCGTTGTTCATTTATTTCGACGTTTAAAGAATAATGTTTCATGTGTAAAAAAAACAACATGTGTAATCAAATATTCTGCCAGTAGTTCTGCCTGGGTGTATGTTTGTCTTGCTATCTTTTAATCTGAAAATATTTTTCTTTTCGGCTTTACCCGGATCTATCAGAAGTGGTGTGCTTTTGCATGGAAAATACAATTCATCTGATAACTCGTTGTTTATTTATTTCGGTCTTTAAAGATTGATGTTTTATGTGAAAATAATCATGTGGGATCAGTCATTCTATCAGTGTGTGTGCTTGTGTGTTTGTTTGTCTTGCTATCTTTTAGTCTGACAATCTATTTTTTTTTCTGGTTTACCTGGATCTAACTGAAGTGGTCTCCTTTACGCGTAGAAACCGGACATAGATTAGAATTTTTGCTGATATCAGAGATTTGTCTGTAGCAGCCGAAATAAAAGTTCTACGAAATCAGCAAAAAAATGTAGAGAAACGTAATTATAATTGACATATTTGTTTTATATCTGAAGTTCAGAGCTACTTAAGTGTAGATATAAGAAGATAACAAGTGATTCCAAAAAAATCAATAAGGTACCACTAGTTTACATACTTAAAATCTAACAAGACATAGATGTAGATATAAACATATAAATCAACTGTATTCAATTCACCCAAAAGAGAAATCATTAATTTTCTAAAAAACAATCAAGGTGTCATACATACACCAAGTAAAAATTAGTATTAAACTAAGTCTGTATTCAGTATTGACAAAAACCTTAGGATATGTTCAAACAATGTAAAAAGCAACAGCAACAAACTTACCACATTAGTTCAGGAGCACCGGTGTTACTTTTACGTCAATCTTAACAAGTGATAAGACTTGCCAGGTTCGCTAAACAGTTGTTCGATGGACTATGTGAACGACCTACAATGTTAACGCTTCGTTAAACATAGAGACAAAGACAAGTGTCAACATTTGATCAGAGGATAGAGGATCTAACCCATTGTTCTAGAGATAGTTGATCTATCCCAAAGAAATACAATGGAACACTGGAAACGAAATAGTTTTCAAAGCAAATAATGTCAGGCTAGATCAGCTAGATTGGTATCGAAGATTCTACTCTTATCCTACCCTGACTGTCTTTCTTTTCCACCTTGTTTAGCTGTTTCTACAAATGTAAACATTGATAAGTACTAATCGATTGAGATTTTTTCTCTTGTACCCCACCCAGCTCTGTTTCACACACACACACACACTCTCTCTCTCTCTCTCTCTCTCTCTCTCTCTCTCTCTCTATCTATCTCTTTCTCTCTCTTCTTGTCTCGCGGCGGGTTAGCAAACTTTTTTTTTTATTATTAATTTTTCTCTATCGTTGGCTACTAATACTTAAACTGCCTGAGAAAATTTCTCTTTTTTAATTGTGCTTATTAACTAAAGTATTTGTACATTCCCCATATTAGAGATTTCGACTACTGTCAAAGTAGGCTTTTAAGCGTGAAAGGATGCACAATTAAGCAAAATTGAGGCCAAATTAAAGGCAAATTTGCCAAATTGACTTAAGTTAACATTTTTTTGCATAAAAGTGATTTTTTAAAATAAGTAAGATAGCTAGGACACAATGATATTGAGTATTTTTTTGTGTGCAGCCTCCAAACCTACTGATCTTACAATGTAAACTGCCATATTTGTGCCTAATTTGTTGACGATATAGCTCAATTTGGTTCTTAAGCAATTAAATATTTGTTTATTTTGGTGTACCTGCCTTTATCTCTTTTGTTGTTGTTGTTGAATTCTCAATCTACATTTATGTGCATACACAATTGTTCGTAATTGAGATTTTGAAGCACTATCTTAACACAATCTGGCACTTCAAAGTCACGCTTAATTTTACAATGCATTACGTACTTGTATTAGTTTTTAGATCTCAATTTCGACAGCAGGCCGCAAGTTCCACGTCCCTGTAAGTTATGACTTGTAGGCCTTTTTATTTCCATTTTAACACGATTTGTAACCTACCGTAACGTTGTTTTGCGAAGAATTTATTATGCTGTTTTAGGCGTCTACATTTGAAGTCAAAGAAAGTAGCCTTCAGAATAATGAGTAAACAAAATGTAAGTATGTATATCAGAACTTTTTTTTGGCAGTTTTCTTATTTGGTTAACTTTTTATGTTATTCAGAGGCAAAAGATAAAAATTTGTTTTTGTCTGAATACATGAATTCCCGAAGTTTAGTTATGGGAGGGGAGACTTTAATGGAAACTTTAATAGGAGACAGAAGATCTAAGGAACAACTTCAATTGAAGCGAACTGATTTCAATGAGACAGAGAATAGGCCACCTGCTTTATATTACTGGTGTGGGTAGGTACAATGTGTACAGCTGAGACAGGAGTCTATCCGCCCTGTCTGGTGTGTTAGCACGTAAAACTGTCAGACGTAAATCTTGGGGCTCGTCAACAAAATAGTCTATATAGTGCTCACGTTAGAAGTGAAGCAACCAACTCAATCCAGCCTTGTAGATCAAGCAGTAAAGTTTTAGATGTCCCTGGTTCCCCAATACAATCCACTTATTTGAAATCCGAAGGGGAATAATCATTGTTATCTGAGGGAACTAATTCCCCAGCGATTAGTTGATTGAGAATCGGAAGAAATAGCCGTGTATATGTTATTAGAAATATCTAAAGAAGGAATGAAAAAAATAAGGAAGTTGTGCGAGGAGATTTGAGAATAAAAAATAATGTGTAATCCTTTAAAAGTAGAACTAAACAGGGCGTTTGTATGTGGACAATTTGGTTCCCCAACTATTCCCGGTGAAGGGAGAAAGATCGTAATTCACATAAACATTACTGCAGCAATTGAAAATTTAAAATTAGCA
>RQTK01000884.1:123544-129059 GCA_003991915.1 Elysia chlorotica
ACACACGAGCAAATTGCACCTACTTTAAAATTTAAAACTCCGCTCTATAAGTCTTATCTCACAGGCTTAAGTCTTACCAGTGTTTAACCATAGAGCAGATGTTTAAGTCAGGTATTTACCGAGTTCCTCCGTCTCCTGGCCTGGACCGATCCGGACTCCCTCCCCTTGCCCCCCCCCCCCCCCCCCCTCTCTCTCTCTCTCTCTCTTCAATTTCTCCCTTTTCTCCCGTCTACCTTTATGTATCGCTTCTGGTCCCACTGACCGACACCACTTCCATTTTTAGTACAATCTCACTACAACAAGAGTTAAAAAGAGAAAAATTTCGTTCAACGTCCTTCAAACTTGACGTCATCAAATATGAAATAGAGAAATACCGTATACCCGATAGAGTTAAAGGCAATATAAGTATACGATCGCGTCAGAAGAGCGCGACATTGTTTTGATTGGGGGGTCCATTAAAAGGTCCTCACAGATTATACATTTACGTGGAGGCACTTGAGCCTTGCCTTAGGTCTTAGAATAGACTTAGACCTAGATCTTTGCGGAAAGGCGGGAAAACATTGCACCGTTAAGCCTGTCGTGCAACGGTCGTAGAGGGGGGGGGGGGGGGGGGGGGGGGGGGGGGGGAGCGGACATGACAAATCCCGCATTCTGGAGGAATTACCGGACAACAGGCCGAAACACTGTGTTGATTCAGCGGTCAGTTTGTCACCTGGTCATTTTTCATTCCTAGACGTCGGACGTGAGGACGGTTGTAGCGGTCTAACCTCCAACCACCACCCCCGACCCTTCTGACCAATAAAATTGTACAAATACACATACTAACACTAAGTTTCTGAAGCTGCTGACCTATAAATAAGGATTGCAGGTGCAATACTGTTGTGAAAAACAAACACGTTGTAATTTGTTGTACAAAGTATTACTTTTCAAATAAATTAAAGGGAGGGTCGCTTACAGTATGTTTAAGTAGTAGTAGTAGTAGTAGTAGTAGTAGTAGTAGTAGTAGTAGTAGTAGTAGTAGTAGTAGTAGTAGTAGTAGTAGTAGTAGTAGTAGTAGTAGTAGTAGTAGTAGTAGTAGTAGTAGTAGTAGTAGTAGTAGTAGTAGTAGTAGTAGTAGTAGTAGTAGTAGTAGTAGTAGTAGTAGTAGTAGTAGTAGTAGTAGTAGTAGTAGTAGTAGTAGTAGTAGTAGTAGTAGTAATTATCACAATAGCAGTAGTGGTGGTAACTACACAGACAAGAGAACTACTAAAACACCATACCAACGTAGGTGGTACTTAGGGTTAAAAGGCACACCAAGGTTATCCAGATGTCATTAGGTGTCTGGTCGCTGTTAATCTACAGGTGTCAGTGTGACCAAGGTACACCAGTAACCAGTGTGAGACAAGCCCTCAGATGCTGTAGCCTCAGTGGAGACAATGACAAACTCTGTCTACAGGATACAATGTCCAGGTTTGGTCAGTTCAGAGATAGTGGGAAGGGTTGAAAGAAAGTGTAGACGTTTTGTTAAGACGTCTTCTGAGTGCCGCTGGAAAGACTGGGTTACTGGAAAAACCGAACCTTAAAAAATAAAAGAAAATTATTGAATTTTGTTTGGTGTAAATAAATATGGTTAAGAGATTAAGATGTTGTATATTAATGATTTATATGGCATAATCATTATACGGTGTTTGAAAGAAACACGTTTGAGTGGGTTTAATCAATTGACATTGTTTGAAAAACACCAACACCACTACACCATTTACTTCAAATTTGAAAACAAAAATAGAGGGCGTTATATATGAACGCTGTTATCGAAATTGTAGCTCTTACCCATTAAAAACATTTTTTATCAGCAGTTGTTTTTCCTGAATTCTTTAAAAAGGTATTATTTGCGCCCAAATAATCCAAGCAAATTGCTTTCCCACTATTTCCTTTAAAAATGTGGTTCTTTTTCCACTAACAGACACTAAACTACTATCGTCATTTAATTTGTACTTTCCTGACCTACATTTACAGCGCATTAAAAAAATCATATAACTAGATTTAAATCCAGGAAGTGACATAGTATTTGTAATTGTGAAAATCTTGCTAAGCACAGTATTCTATACATATTCGACAAAAATTATTGTAACAAAAACTTTATTTAAACTTTCCTTAAAAACTAAAATCATACAAGTGGCAGTATAATTTGATGGACCAATTCAATTTTCTATTTAAGCCATAGTCCATAAACTGTTTGGAGCAAGAACGCAAGCATGTTTAAGCGAAAAACGCTAATTTTATTATTTAGACTTTTTCTTTTTATGTGAAGAGTTCATAACTGGAGTAGATATATACTTAGGGGTAGGAATTTAAAATAGATGTTAGAGAAAAAAAAATGAAATACTGAGAACACAAACAGCAACAACCACAAAAATAAAACAATACACAATTATACGATGTTAACACACCAGTTTTCAATTATCCATTTTTGTAAACTTAAAAAAAAGTTTAACCTAAAACCTGGATTTTTTTTAATAAACATCTGTACAAAATTATAAAGAAATTTCAAAATTAAAGTTGAGTATTGTAAAGTTATTCTTCATTTCGGTACGATCAGTTGGTTTAAAGGTTCTGCTGTGAAGTCTATGTAAGTTAGAAAACAAGGTTGTAGAATTGAAATCAAAATCCTTTCCATCTTTTACAAAAACTACTGAGACCAAAAGCTATCAATATGTAAAATAGGGTAGTAGCAGTAGGGTTTTTGTGAAAAAGACTAGAATAACTAAGTTAATAATTATAACGAGCGTGGAAGCCCAAGAAATTTAGTGCACTGTGTTTGGGCGCTGCACTTCAAACGTTTGTAAATAACGGTGTTGGACGCCCGACTAATTCTCACCCGTATTTGAATAAACTGATGTTGTATTTTAACCCATTGGGTAAAAATTGCATCTTCCTACTAGTAAGTGTACAAAGCAATTGATTCAATTTTATACTCTTTACTTTACCATAAAAAAACAAACATGTCCAATGCAAAAACATGACTGTTCCTTAATACGTAGTTCGACGCTTCTTCTCTTATACTGCACAATAGTACTAAAATCAGTTTTAGCCTCTCCTGTAAAATCTGTTAAAATGAACAAGAGGCAGTGGTATTAGCCATGTCTTCTGTAAAGACTACACTAATCAAAGTTTATTTGATGACATTATCGTTTATAAAAATGTGAAAGTAATATAATGAAATTGAATTATACGTTACATGTACAGCAAACAGCCCCTTTATAATGAGGTTGTTCATACTGTAAAATCCAATCAGATCTCAACTCTTTTATTTTTGCAAAGAACGGAAAAGAACTATATGAACTTATTAGTTCGTGCCTATGTTTGACTTCTAGAACCAGATCAATGAGTATTGAAAACTCACGCTTACAAATATACCTTAACGGGACATGTCCTTATAATAAGAAATGATATGCATGAGGTAAGGATAAACCGAAATAAAAAAAGGGAGAGAGAGTTAGAGATATGTATATATAGAGCAAAGGGGAGAGAGAGGGAGGGGAATGGGAAAAAGAGAGGGAAATAGACAGAGAGAGGAAGAGTGTGAGAGAGAAAGAGAGTGAGAGCTTACAAATATACCTTAACGGGACATGTCCTTATAATAAGAAATGATATGCATGAGGTAAGGATAAACCGAAATAAAAAAAGGGAGAGAGAGTTAGAGATATGTATATATAGAGCAAAGGGGAGAGAGAGGGAGGGGAATGGGAAAAAGAGAGGGAAATAGACAGAGAGAGGAAGAGTGTGAGAGAGAAAGAGAGTGTGAGAGAGAGGAAGAGAGGGGAGAGAGAGAGATAGAGGGAGAGAAAGAAAGGAGAGAGAATGAGGGAAATAGAGGTAGTGAGAGTGAAAGAAAGAGAGAGAGAGAGAGAGAGAGAGAGAGAGAGAGAGAGAGAGAGAGAGAGAGAGATAGAGAGAGAGAGCGTGAGAGAGAGAGAGAGAGCGAGAGAGAGAGAGCAGGTAATTTATGCTTATTTTTTTCATCATTGTTTTTTATGTAAATGTCAAAATCACTCCTATTGCTGGTATATTCAACCTAAGTTTACTCAGTGATTGAATGCCAGCTTCTTTTTTTATCTTGTCACATTTTTGTTAAAATTTAACGAATGATATCAAACTTTGATTCTTTTCCTTATGTTCCTGGTTTTTTACGAGATAACTAGAGAGGCGTTGGTTTCTGTGGCTTAGAGACTGTTGATTTAGGGATCCCATCTGAACCACTGGGCTTTTGATTTTAAGTTCGAGTTTTTTGCTTAATGCCAGCACTATGTAGGCTATCTTGTGGGCGTGTCTAAAGATTAAAGTCTCACAGTATTTCGTATTGCGACAAAGAGACAGAGTGGTGATACCATGCCTCCTGTCTCAGCTCGCCACGTTATACGTAAACCAATCTAACCAGTACGGGACGAATTCGCTCAAATAATTATATTAATGTGTGACCGTTCGGGGGGTTTTGAAACAGTTATATCCCGATTGGGAGAACAAAGCTCTACCTCTGAAGTCAGTTGTTAGTCCCCCCCCCCACACACACACAGACTCCTCCCGGCTTTGCAAAGGACATACTAATTTTCAATAGTGTTGGCTATTGACTTGACAAATGTGTACCCGGGGTCTTGAGGGTATGAAAGTCTATCCCAATTTCGCAACGTGAGCCATATTTGAGTCGCTTTTTTGCCAGATATAGAAATTGTTGGAGGTTGGAAAAAGATTTTTGGCCGCCGTTGTTGTGAGCTGAAGAAATATTGACCTCTGTGAATTTGGTAAGGCCTGGAGTGGAATGTGACACGGCTTTCTATATGGAAAATGATACCATCATCATCATCATCATCATCATCATCATCATCATCATCATCATCATCATCATCATCATCATCATCATCATCATCATCATCATCATCATCATCATCATCATCATCATCATCATCATCATCATCATCATCATCATCATCATCATCATCATCATCATTCTTGACCACCATATGTACCACAATCGTAGCTTTTTTGATAAGTAAATTAATTAACTTTTTATGGGAGTTATATCGCTAACATATTTGTAGTTTAAATCCCTATCTAGTTTTGCTGGATGCTCAAGAAAAAAAATTATGTGTACATTTTTATTTCAGATTTGAATATGATTGCCCTTAATTTCTGATATTAGTGATAGTCTGTCTACAATATTATTATCCTCTGCATTGCTGGGTTGTTGTTTTTTTACACTGCCCTATTATGAACATTTAAAAAATCCACTTATGCAGTCGTGAATACACCTTCTTCCCCCCTCTCTGTCTCTCCATGTCTCTGCCTCTTTCATGTTCTTTTTCTCTCTTTCTCTCCGCCTCTCTCTCTCTCTCTCTCTCTCCCTCTCTCTCTCTCTCTCTCTCTCTCTCTCTCTCTCTCTCTCTCTCTCTCTCTCTCTCTCTCTCTCTCTCTCTCTCTCTCTCTCTCTCTCTCTCTCTCTCTCTCTCTCTCTCTCTCTCTCTCTCTCTCTCTCTTTCTC
>RQTK01000884.1:129282-147192 GCA_003991915.1 Elysia chlorotica
CTTCGGCTGAAACAGGAGCCATGGTATCCCCGCCCTGTCTCGTGTGTGGCAGTCATATAAACTTGTCAGACGTCAGTCTTGTTACCTGTCCACAATATAGCCCATATAGTGCTGAGTTGGACGTTAAACCAACTCAACTACTACTACCACTACTACTACTACTACTACTACTACTACTACTACTACTACTATTACTACTACTACTACTACTACTACTACTACTACTACTACTACTACTGCTGCTGCTACTACTACTACTACTACTACTACTACTACTACTACTACTACTACTACTACTACTACTACTACTACTACTACTAATGTGTCTATTATGTAGCCGGGTTAGCGCTAGACACTAGCGTGAGACATGCTCGCAGCGAGGGTGTAGCTTCTGTAACTGACATGTCTCTCTAGCTATTTTTAGGTACAAACTGTGGCAAGACACTCACATACAATTTTCGGACTCTTCTAGGCGATGCGAATTTGGTCTATGGTTAAGATTGGCGCTGACAGGCTTTACCTTAAAAATTAACTACAATTAGATCTAGAATAAACTAGTAAATAAGCAAGGAGGGAAATAGAGAGTGTGGGAGGGAAAGACAAATAAAGAGATAAAAATATTTCAAGCAAAAATGTCCAACATGTTTACTAACCGCATTATTCGATAATAATTTATATTTTTAATACATATTGTTTCATGTGGCCCTTAGTCAGCTGTTTCGAAATCCATTATTTATAGCTGTTTAAGTTTAATCCATTGTTTCTTGATCCAGATATAAATACTGAACTAGAATTATTGTATGTTTAATAAACAATCCTAATAGACAACAGTAGTTACCATTTCAAAAAATTATCACTACAACCATCGAATACCCTTTCGATCCAAAGAAATGCTTGTATATTGTAGCCTTGAGTCAATTTATTATGTTTCATCATAAAACACGATAGTTATATTATTGTGAATGGTGTCTGGGGGTAGAATGCACAAACAAAAAGTAGCAAAATAAGAATAAGAGCTCTTACGACGAGACGCAAGCAACGTCATGTTTGTACTTTAGGTCTTAATGTTTTTTGTAAGCTTTGCTAAGTTAAGTAGCGTATCTTTTTGCAGTATCTCCAATTCATTGATCCACTATGCCTGCAACATACTTCTCTTATCCAGCATTGATGAATATTTTATTTATTGCTTATCACATGCCCCTTGTCATCTGTCGTCGTAGTTTCCATTGCAATTAATAACACCTCGCGTATTAGGAATTTCTAAAACTTGTTCTCGACTAAGGAATAGAAACTTGTTCTCGACTAAGGAATAGAAAAGATGCTTGAAAAGGTCTAGATTCACGTAGATGATGCAAAAAACCATCTGGTTCACCTACTATTATAGAAATATTTAAATTGTTTAAAGTATTGATAATTTCTCAAGTGTGTTTGAAAAGACGTATAGATTTAAATTTCATACATATTTTCCGTTTTCTTGCTTACCAAGATCTACCTCAGTTTGTTCAAACAATTAAAAACAAATAAAAATGGATCTAATCTAAATCTAAGCATCTAGATATATTTATTAAAAGACCTACAAACTAAATTTTATAAATCTCTATATAATCTAATTCTAATATACTTTATGAGCTGCGAGCTATATTAAATCCAGTATAAAATTATGATTAAATCTGGACAAGTTGTAGTACTAGGCTGGCTTAGGGATAGAATGCTCAAACATGACGTAGCTTACGTCTCGTCTCGTCGTCAGCCTCCTTATTCTCACATTGTTACGACGAAACGTAATCTACGTTTTATTTGTGCATTCTACCTTAGATTTACAGCCGAATGTAAATCAACATCTCGAATTGAAATGTGAAATTGTTTGAAAAAAAACGTATTATCTAGATATGTTGTGGTCAAGTGTTGATTTTAGCATCGTAAGGAATTTTGTGGTCAAGTGTTGATTTTAGCATCGTTATCTAATAATTAAGTACCTAATAATTTGTAATTCTTGTTCGCTTTGATGTTCATTGTTTTTGTTTTTTAATTAATTGAGTTGAAGTCAGAGAACATGTAAGACGTGTTTTACAACAGTATTTTTATTTCACGCCTGACTTGCGTTACGAGAGTATGGTGCAAGACTGAGCCACAGAGTGATACTGCTTTGGCACACAGTTTTTATAGCGTTCAGTTGCGCAATTTTTTGCTAGGTCAGGTACAGACCACAGCTACAGAGCCATACTATTACGGGCCTAAAGCTATTATAGTTTTTTTTCCAGATTTCTAAGACAGGTCTAATGAAAATCTAGATTCACGATGACGCCTCAATGTATTATAAATACTTAATGAGGAAAACATTAAAATTGCATTTTATTTCTTCACTTTTTACTTCAATTGGTGTACCTAGCCTTCTTAGAAATTATATGATTTAGGTGGACACATTCCGAATTGTTGCAGCCCAGTCGATCTATTTTAAAGATATTTTATCTAACTTTAATTTTCTTTTTACTGTTTAGACAAATTATTGCCCTTCGATGTCGTAATATATCACGTGCGTTTCTTCTTCTTCTTCTTCTCGTTCTCCAACACTCTCTTCAAATTCTGATCCCAGCCTGGGCAATGAAGGCTACCGTTTTCTCTAGCTCAGGAAGGGACCCGTATAGCTTCGTGTGCATGTCTATTCTCATTCCGAATCAGTCGATCTATTTTAAAGATATTTTATCTAACTTTAATTTTCTTTTTACTGTTTTGAAAATTCACGGAGACAAAATATAGCACTACTCATACGTTGGATCATACGTTATTTCTTAAAGTTGAGTTATTTTGAATTTTTTTCTGAAAAACTCAGATCTAATCTAATTTACCATATTTTACTCAAGCAAATAATGTGATTTTCGTTGTCAAATATAACAGTAAGTAGTTATATTTTCTAATGAAAAGGAGATGATTTTAATACTTGTATAATACAGCTCACTTTGGTTTCAAGCGCAAATGTGTGGGGGTTTGACGGGTGCCGTGCCCCTGGTGTATAACATCGGCTTCTGACACTATAGGTCCGGGTTCGAGCCTTGGCGATTGCACTCCCTACTGGTTGGGTCAGTGTCAGTTTAATGTGACCGGCTGAGACAGGAGTCATGGTATCCCCGCCTTAATTCGTGAGTGGCAGCACATGAAATTATTAGACGTTTGTTTTGGAGCCCGTCCACAATATAGTCTATATAGAGCTCGTGCTGGACGTTAAATTGTGTGTGTGGGGAGGGGGTTGGTTGAGTATGCCTGTTATTTTGGACTACTCAGGGTACTTTTAATTAGTAAGAATTAATCTTAGTGTGGTGCGTGAGGTTTTATCACGTTGTAAACAGTGCTCTCTAACTTCTAAGGACTCCAGACGGTTTTGATGACCACAATCAAAGTGCAAAATACCGTAGTCTGTCTAGGTTTATTTGTAATCGACTACACGGCAAGCCCTTGTCCATTGCATTATAAATTTGTTGAACGTCAAATGCATTGCGCCTAGGTTTATTTGTAATCGACTACACGGCAAGCCCTTGTCCATTGCATTATAAATTTGTTGAACGTCAAATGCATTGCGCCTAGGTTTATTTGTAATCGACTACACGGCAAGCCGAATCCATTGAATTATTTATAGAACGTCAAATGTATTGCGCCTAGGTTTATTTGTAATCGACTACACGGCAAGCCCTTGTCCATTGCATTATTAATTTGTTGAACGTCAAATGCATTGAGCCTAGGTTTATTTGTAATCGACTACACGGCAAGCCCAATCCATTGAATTATTTATTGAACGTCAAATGTATTGAGCCTAGGTTTTTTGTAATCGACTACACGACATTGCCCATTGAATTATTTATTGGGCGTTAAATGCATTGGGCTTACTTTTATTTGTAATCGACTACAAGACATTGTCCATTGAATTATTTATTGGGCGTTAAATGCATTGGGCTTACTTTCATTTGCAATCGACTACAAGACATTGTTCATTGAATTATTTATTGGGCGTTAAATGCATTGGGCTTACTTTCATTTGTAATCGACTACAAGACTTTGTCCATTGAATTATTTATTGAACCTCAAATGCATTCCGCACGTTTCTAATATCCTAACGCTCAAGAGCGATGTGTGTCGATTTGCAGATTATCTTGTATATCTAGTCCAAGGCGTCCAAAAATAGAAGGCCAAGCCACCGAAAGATTCATAAACCTGCAGCAAGAATCAAAGTGAGCTATATTTTGAACATCTTCGCATCGCGCTGCGCAACTTGTATTAATCAACAATAGAGGGACACAATATACAAGGATCGATCATTTATGAATTTTCAAAAAATAACCCAAAATAGTGCGCACATAGATAGGACAGATCACATATTTGCAATGTAGGCTGATCGTGTGGGCTTGAAAATACTCTCTAAGTATCACTCTGTCCTATCTATGCTTAGAATTAAAAGAAATAAAATCACTTTTACCCTTGGTACGCAAAAATCTTTTCACTTATTTTAATTCGGTGACTTGGCCTTCTATTTTTGGACGCCTTGATGGTGACACAAATTTTGACTATAATGCAGAGGGTTGATACACATTTCATAATAACCACGAGTTAAAAAAAAGTAACGGAAAAAGAATAAATCAGACAAACAAATTCATTTCCGAGTCTGTGAACGATATATTTGACCATATTATTATTTTTCGTATCGCGCTTTATACATCCAATTTTAAAGCAACACTAATTGATTTTGTTCAAAGAATTAAAAAAAAAGATGCGGTGAAATAGTGTGCGCACTTGGAAGCGGCATTCCACATTAATTTGCGATGTGAAAAGATAGTGGTCGCTCAGAGCAGATAAATTTGTGTCGGCTGGATGAAGGCTGACTATTATTCGCAAAAAGTACCTTTGTATTCGCATTGTCAAAAAAGTAAAAGAAAACATTTAGCTAGATCAATGTTGAAATTGTTATACAAATGTTTTCATCTTATTGGTTTTGTAGACTTTGGGTAAAATACACAAACATGGCGTAGCTTTTGTCTCGTTGAAAGGCTTCTTATTCTTATCCTTATGCTGTTACGACGAGGCGTAAGCTACGTCTTATTTTTACTTTCTACCCTTGGTTTTTATAGTTCTGGAGCCAAGTTGACTCTCGAGGCTTACTAAAATAACATCACCAAAGCTGATGTAACGGGGGGACGCGGTGGCCCAAGGGTAGAACATCGGCTAATGACGCAAAAGGTCCCGAGTTCGAATCCTGGCGGTTGCGTTCCCCACTGGTTGGGTCGGTGTCAGTATAATGTGACAGGCTGAGACAGGAGTCGTGGTATCCCCGCCCTGTCTCGTGTGTGGCAGCACATAAAATTGTCAGACGTCAGTCTTGGGGTCCGTCCACAATATAGCCTTTATAGTACGGCTGTTGGACGTTAAACCAATTGAACTCAACTTTGATGTAACGATTCCATTGAATAGGACGGAGTGATACAATGTTCTTTGAGAGTATAATCTTTTTACGCCTATTCGATCTACTGAGCTAAAGCTGTAGCATTGTAACATGTCTTAAGTGTGATGATAATAATGTGTTCAAAGATATAGCTCAATGTGACTTTTAATGCAATTTCGTATTTACAGCGCTGACGTTGTTTGTTAGTTTTAATAGCCGAAAAAAATGTGTGCACTTTTGAAACTAGTTTACTGTTATGTATTGAGAATAGGGTTGGGTTGGGTAGGTTTAACGTCCAACAGCAGCACTATATAGGCTATATTGTGAACGGGCCTCAAGACGGACGTCTGACAATTTGATGTGCTGTCACACACGAGACAGCGTGGGGATACCATGACTCCTGTCTTAGCCAGTATTGAGAATAAAGGTAATGGAAGTTACAATAAGATAAGATAAGACAATACTTATTAATCAATCCCATAATGGGACATCTAAAAAAACCAGAAACAACACAGACAAAACAAACCTGGTATGATAATTATGTTAATTTATCTCTTAATGGGACATTTAAAAAACCAGAAACAACACAGACAAAACTAACCTGGTATGATAATTATGTTAATTAATCCCTCAATGGGACATTAAAATAACCAGAAACAACACAGACAAAACAAACCTGGTATGATAATTATGTTAATTTATCTCTTAATGGGACATCTAAAAAACCAGAAACAACACAGACAAAACAAACCTGGTATGTAAAACCGGCACAGCAGGATCACGATGCTGTAACTTGTAGAAGAAACTCCGGGCACCAAGGAATAAAAAACCCGCCTCTCAACCTAACAGGGTTGCCGTCATATCATCATCGCAGAGATGTCTCGAACCCAAGTCCTTCAAGTTACAAGCGTGGATGCAGACTTCTTGACTTTCTATCCTAAGAATTCTGTATAGCTTCTGCCTTGATATTTCAAAACGAAAACAGCCACTTTAAAGTTAATTACTACTAATTTGAATTTCTTAGACCCTGAGAAGTGTTGTTCAACTTAATAACAAAGCCTTGATTTCTTGACCGCTTATGAAATGTGAATAAAGATAAATATAGATGTTTTATCTGTCACTTGTGTTTACACCTTCCGCGTGTAATTTATATCCAATTGGCATCTAATTATTCTTGTTCTCTTTATGGTTTAAAGATAGATTTCTTCGTTTCTCTTCAACGCTGTTCTATTTAAACCAATGCGGCAGTGAAATCGACTCAATCAGGGCTTTATATTTAGTCCGAGGTGAGGCAACGTTTATAATGATGTTATTATGTGTTACGTTCAGGAAGTTTTCTTGTGTCTTAAGTCTTTTGCATCCACCGTCTGTTAACCCTTAAGTTCTGGTACTGACTCCTACAACTTGGCCGATGAGGGAGTAGATCTAGACTCTATACCCCGCGCGTTCCTTCAATTAGGCACACAGCGCAGACGAAGAAACACAGAGTGATTTGAGAGTTGTTTCCCTTGCTGTCCCGCCAACCGCTGCTCACAAGGTCCCACCACAGAACGTCTGCTTTCTTCTGCTTTCGCACGTCCCCCCAACTCTCGCCACCTCTCGCCTAATCTCGTTCGACCAAACCCACGCCCCGCCCACTCTCCCTCGTCTTTCTTTCACTTCGTTTTCTTAAAGATAATTAATTTTGTTAGATGAACTTAAAGCTTTGCACATGGCTTGCAATGAATGACATGTCCCTCCGTATTCATGGTCTATTGAAAACAGTGTTGCTTGCTAAAGATATAATGGAAAGCTCGTGAGGGGTAAAAAACAATAAAGTAGACTTTATTCACAAAACATTGGCACATCGAGAATTGCATTTTTTTCAATATGGCCAATACTTAATAGGCATACTCTTAATTCCTCTGCATACATTGTGAGTATAGAGAAGATCTAGGATGGTATGGATTTTTCGAACATAGAACGTTGTCAGCTACTTATGAAATGGCAAAGTTGACAGTTAAACAGGAAAAATTGTTCTACATGAATTCTTAGAGGGAGGGAGAGAGCCAAAGAAATTAAAAAAAAAATGTCACCAATGTTGAAACTTTGTCTGACGCCGTTTAAGTTTTGATCCGCTGGCTATAAATCAATGAATTGTATAAACGCGGATGCATATCACTGTTAGATCACATAACATAGATGGAAACATGCTGGGTTGGTATCACTAGTTATGCTTGGTCAATTATTCTCGTATGATTTTGTTATATGAAGGGTATTTTTACGTTTAAAAATGTATTTAAACAAATTTTTACTGTGATATTGGTGTATGTGTTTACAGTTGTTGTGGATTTTTTGTTTATCCTTCGGGGTCGAATTAAACAAGCTGTACGTTAAATCATTACCATCCATTCAACAAAAAATTATAATTGCGATCTATGACGGTTTTCTTTTTAGGCAATTGAATTTGACTTGCGGTTCTGTATAAATATCTCTTCTCTTCTAGGGTAAAGAGTCACTGAAGAAAGACATAGTAACTTCTAGTTTAGATACAAGTTAATAATGCAATACGTTAATATATTCGTATACCACCATGCATGATATTTCATTAAATACACTATAACATTCACTCGATTTAACTTGTTAAATTCTTCAAGGCATTAAAAGAAATTTCCTGACCTTTAAAACTTGTTTTACATCTAGAACTCTAGAACTCTACTACTGCAGCTTCCTTTAACTATGATATATATTAGTCGATAATGAGCATCTTATGTTCTTAACGTTGCTATCTTCTTTGGTCTATTACATTTTAATATTTTTTTCCACTCATTAACAAAATTTCTCTCTTGCTCTTGTTGTTCGACTTAAAGCTTTTCTTGTTTTAATTGCCGTTCTCATATTTCGTTTTTTTTACTTCAACTGTTGTTGTGCTTCATTTCTTTAGTATTTCTCAATAATTTTGTCTCGGTGCTCTATTACGAGTACTTGTCTTTTTTTTTTCACTCTTCATGTTTATTTTTTGTTCCTGTAAACGAATCCATTTTTTGCTTTAAACTGCTGTTCTTACTTTTGATAATGCGATTGCTCTATATTTTGATAATCATTATTACTTGTTGTTAATGTTGTTATATTTGTTGCATCAGTAAATTAACCTTTCTAATAATCATACTATCGTAATTGTTTTTTTTTCGTGCAACTATAGAGGTAAAGACCGTATTAATGGTTTTTTTACGTTGCTTTCTTGTTTTCCTGTTGTTGTTGTTGTTGTTGTTGTTGTTGTTGTTGTTGTTGTTGTTGTTGTTTTTCTTTTTTTTCCATGTAAATCAAATTATTGTTTTAGCGTTTTTCTTCCATCTAAACTATTATTTGTCGGGATTAAGAAAATAGAAGAGAAATCGAAGTCCATGTTAAAGAACAATATTTACAGAGTTTAAAAGTCAACCATAATGGTTAAATCTATTTTTCCAGACTTGTACAGTTATTGGATTGTGATTCAATGTTAACTAGAAGGGTTGAGTTGAGTTGAGTTGTTTTAACGTCCAGTATTAGCACTTTATAGGCTATATTGTGGACGGATCCCAAGACGGACGTCTGAGAATTATATGTGCTGCCACACGCAAGACAGGGCGGGGATATCATGACTCCTGTCTCAGCCGGTCAGTTAACTAGAGGAAAGTGGTTCATAGAAACTTAAACAAAGTTGAATATTAACTTTTTTTTTTTTAGTAAAAGTAATAAGTACTATGTTCATATTGAAGACTTAGTTTGTACCGATACTGTGACTAGCCGAGACAAGAGTCTTCGTATCCCCATCACCATCTCTGTGTAGCAATATGTACAATTGTCAGAGGCTGGTCTTGGAACCTGTCCACAATATAGTCTATGTAGTGCTGACTTTGAACTGTAATCAACAAAAATACAAGCCCATTCTGATGGAAACCTTGGGTATGATTCTCAGTCCCATACACGACATGCTGTTGGGTTGGTATAATGTCCAACATCAGCACTATAAAGGCTATATTGTGGACGGGCCCCAAATCTGACGTCTGACAAGTTTATGTGCTGGCACACACGAGACAGGGCGGGGACACCATGACTCCTGTCTCAGCTGGTCACATTAAACTGACACCGATACAACCAGTAGGGAGCGCAATCGCCAGGACTCGAACACGGGCCTTTTGCGTTGGAAGCTGATGTTCTACCCCAGGGCCACCGCGCCCCCATACACGAAATAATTATTGCAAGTAATATAAATTATGATGTGTTGACACATAAATCTCTGGTGTAAGACAGCGAAACTGAATCTCCTAGTTTATTGTCTCATTAGTCTCCGTTAAGGGGGGCGTGGTGGCCCTGTGGTAGAACATCGGCTTCCAGCGCAAACGGTCCGAGTTCGAGCCCTGATGATTGCGCTCTCTACTGGTTGGGTCGGTGCCAGTTTAATGTGACCGGCTGAGGCAGGAGCCATGGTATCCTCGCTCTGTTGTGTGGCAGCACATAAAATTGTCAGACGTCCGTCTTGGGGCCCGTCCACAATATAGCTTATATAGTGCTGCTGTTGGACGTTAAATCAACCCAGGCAACCAAACATTACCCTTGACATGTTACGCACCACTAAGTCGCCGTGACAACGAGTCACGAATTTTAAACAAGTATAATTTTATCGATTTTTTTAAAAAGGATACGGTGAAGGTTAATGCAAAGAGATGAAATCTTAGACGCCCAACTAAAGGGCGTATTAAGACATGGTAGGCCAGCTTCTAAATATACTTTCTCTTTGTAATTCATCACCCATAATACTATAACTTAGTCCTGGAACTAATCATTTAATTGATTATAGGGCAGAGTTGAATTGAGTTGAGTTGGTTTTAACGTCCAACATCAGCACTATATAGTCTATATTGTGGACGAGCCCCAAGACGGACGTCTGATAATTCTATGTGCTGCCACTCACAAGACAGAGCGGGGATACCATGAATCCTGTTTCAGCCGCTCACATTATACTGATGATAGGGCAGTCACACTATACAAAGACTTCATCAAAGAAAATACGAACGGACGTAATTACTTGAAAGATCAACGACACAAAGTACAACCCATGTTGTTGTTGTTGTTGTTGTTGTTGTTGTTGTTGTTGTTGTTGTTGTTGTTGTTGTTGTTGTTGTTGTTGTTGTTGTTGTTGTTTTGGTAGGCAAGGCACTTCTGTGTTAATTCCATTATAACCTGACAAAACGCAATAATTTTTAAATTTTTTTCCTTGGCCATTTCATGTAAAGGCTCTTTCTAATCATTACTACGAACTACATAAAATTAAAACTCTAACTGTTTTCTATCGTTACCTCGTTCTAAAATAGTCATTATAAATCTAGAATCACAAATTCTTTTATATCATGTTTGAAATAAGGAAGGCTTTTTTTTTCCACGGAGATCACGTGAGGACTGTAGGCTAAGTACAAAGTTATAAGAATCGCACGAATCATTTCAATATAGGGAAATATGATTTAAAATCTACGGGAAAATGAAAGTACTTAAGACAAAAGGTACATGATTTAAGGGCATAGGTGCAGATAGGGTGTATATATTAGTAAAACGTTGCTGTCCATTTTGCAAACCTGCAGTTGATTTGGTTGAACGAGATAAAGGCATAGGTGCATATAGGATGTACAAATTAGTAAAACGTTCTGGGTAAGAAGTACAAGGTACAATGTATAGGGTAAGAAGTAAAAGGTTCAACGTACAAGGTAAGGAGTAAAAACTACAACGCTCAAAGTAAGAAGTCAAAACTACAACGTACAAAGTAAGAGGTAAAAACTACAGTGTAAAGCGTAAGAGGTAAAAATACAGTGTACAGGGTAAGAGGTAAAAACTACAATGTACAGCGTAAGAGGTATAAGGTACAGTGTACAAGAAAAAAAGGTAAATTGTACAATATTCAGGGATGAAGGTAAAATATACAATATACACGGTAAGAGGTACAAAAGTACAATACAAAGGGAAAGAGTTAAAATTTACAATGTACAGGGTAAGAGGTACAAAGTTATAGAATCCTATAGATAAGCCACAAGAAACTATTTTAATCGTGAAATGTTGAATAGATCCATTGATGTGTTTCAAATCTAAAATCTTGATTCTAACTGAAGCAATAATAATTTGATCAAAATGAACAAAAGCTCGTCACTGCGGCATGAAATAATTATAAATAATTTCATTTCGCGTTCTAAGTTGGGGCGGATTCCGTCTTGCTCTGATTACTTAAACGATTTTTGGCCAATTAAATCTCAAATTAATGTCTGAGTTTTTGTCATCACATCTGCGCGTTTCTTGCTATTGTAAATTCTCACGCCAATGCGGTATGCGCAGCAAGTTTTGATGACGTCAATGCTACGTTCTGTATTGTCTCAACTCTCTAAGTAAATCGCCTTTCACTTCAACAAAATCAAAGATGGCAATAATTATTATGAAATTTAATTTGACAGAGGCATACTATGCCTAATATAGCGCCGTTTTTTTTAATTAATCATTTTAACACCGCACCTTGAAATATTTTCAACGACGTTGCTGGTTATATAACTCGTAACATGCAAGGTAGAGAGGAATAAGATATTCTTATTGCATTTGTCCTTTTAGCCTCCATTTAGGCTGCATAACGAGGAGAGTATTATAGTTTTGTCTGAGGCTTCCAATAAATACAAAAAAATTACAGAAAAAACAACAAACTGACAAGGTTGCGGAAGTAGAAATGATTTGCAAAAACAGTAGTAGAGTGGTAATTACAACGTTTTGATTAGCTTACGGCTCGACTTCAGGTATGCGAATAAGAAAGTTTACGACAAGTTGTAAGCTACAGCGAACATTTTCTCATTGCGGTTTACACCTCCTATGTAAAAGTTTCATTTTCAAAAAACCAGGTCAATATCAAAATGGGAAACATTTAGAGACAGTGTAATGTGTATGGTATCAACACCCTACTCCAAACAAAAAAAAGAAAATAAGAAGAACGAACATTGAGTCACGAATGATATCCTCACAGCATGGAAGACAGGATAAAGAAAAATTAACATAATCCTCAGAATACAAATGGCTAGAGAAGCTTTAAATAAACACATTTCTGAAAGCAAAGGAGAAATGACAGAGGAAAATGCGTAAAGGGCTAGAAAACTCCCGCAAAAAATGTCAATTTTATGTACAAAGAATATATAATGGAAAATCACAAATAAAAAATAATACATATCATAAAGCTGTACAAAGAGCAATTATGTTAAAACTGCTGTTTGAAAAAGAGAACACAAGACAATATTGGGTCAATGCAATAGAGATCTATCTGTCGATATAAGACCAGACAATGTTATGGAGTAGTAAATTTTCTCCGAAAATACAGGCCAATTCGCCGAATTCAATGGATTAAACACATTGCTTTGGTTGGTTGGTTGGCAGCACTATATAGGCTATATTGTGGACGGGCCCCAAGACGGACGTCTGACAATTGTATGTGCTGCCACACACGAGACAGGGCGGGGATACCATGACTCCTGTCTCAGGCCGTCACATTATATTGACACCGACCCAACCAGTAGGGAACGCACCAGCCAGGATTCGAACTAAGGACCTTTTGCGTCGGAAGCCGATGGTCTACCCCTAGACCACGGCGCCCCCCACACATTGCTCTATTACAGGCTTAACTGCAATTTAATAGTTTTTATTACCATAGATCTGTGTGGTATCAATGCCTCCTTAACAACAGGCCAAGTCACCGAAATGATCGGAGTGAACAGAATAATTTTTTAGCGTAATAACTGTAAAAGTGATGTATTTCTCATAAATCATTACGGGAGTTGGTTCAAATTGATAGTTGAGAGTAATTTTGTTCAGCCTACTCAGCCTGCACTGCAATAATGAGAAAAGATCTAATATGTTTATACTTTTAAAATAATAGAACTGCCCTGGACTCTTAATGCAAATGTCTTGTCTACTTTGGTGACTTGGCCTGCTACTACTGATAAACTATTTTCTGTTCAGCTTCAAATCTTATTAGTCTATCAATGCAAGATTAATCTAACTGTCAGTAGAGTCGTATGTACAACGTCGCAGTAGCTTACAACTTGTCGTAAGTCTTCTTATTCGTACATGTTAAGAAGAGTCATAAGCTTGCTACAACGTTACACCTAAAACTTTAATTACATTGCTCAAAGTATAATAAATGCACTTATACTTCGTCTGTAGTTTTGGAAGGCCTAGATCGCAGCAGAATGGGACAATAAGCTAAAAGGAAAACAAATTCACAGCTGATTGGTGTTATTTTGCACACCAGACACGTCTTGTTAATGGTGCACTCTCGGAATTTCCCGTTCAATAAAGATTGATTCTGTAAGCCGTTAGAGTGTGATTGTATATACTTTCCTTCAACCTTGAACTTGAAACGTTAACCAAGGAGAGACGTTAATTTACACCGACCAAAGTTATGGTTGTTGTTGTTGTTTGTTTTGACATCTGTTGTTGTTTTTTACTGCTGTTGTTTATGCTGCTCTTGCTGTAATTGTTGTTGTTATTGTTGTTGTTGTTGTCGTTGTTGGTGTTATTATTGTTGTTGTTGTTGATGTTGTTGTTGTCGTTGTCGTTGTTGTTGTTGTTGAATCGGCGCCTATCCTTAAAGACTGCAGATGCCATCGCCTGCCTAAAACCGTTGACTATACTACATCTATTTTTATTATTTTGAAAAAAGACTATTTACTGCACTTATCTATTAAATAACTAGTAACTATAACACAGTATTTAACAAAGTATTAGATGAGTATATATTAAAAGTTCAATCTGAAAAAGGAGAGAGAGAGAGAGAGAGAGAGAGAGAGAGAGAGAATGAGAGTGAGAGAGAGAGAAGGTATTAATAAAACGAACGAGGATAGTATAATACAAAACAAATAAATTATATCTATGAACATTAAATCATTTTCACATTAAGGTTAAAAATTATATTTTACAACTAAAATACGTTTAGAACGGAAGAATGTCATATAAAATCATTGCCTAATTATTATTCATTTATTTAAAACATTTTACAAGATAAAGGTGAAGGGGGTATTTATAGCGCATCAACACAAAACAATGTTGTTGTTTTTGTTTTGTTTTTCGGTAATTTGATTTTGCATCAAAGACACAGAAACTAAGGGATGCTACGTGAGACCTTTGTTTTTGTTAGTTTTGTTTTGTGTGATCAAAGTCCAAGGTCAGAATTATATAGACTATATTGAGTGAGTAATTTGTCAAGGATGGACATTGTTTACAAGTACGAACCTTTACTGCTTTGTTCTCTATATGAAAAACGAACGAGGGAGTGAGTGAGTAATAGTAGGTTATTGAGTGTGTGAAAGAGCTTATCAGTTGATGAAAGGGTGAGTAAAGAGTGATTGATGAGTGAGTAAATTTGTCAAGGATGAACATTGTTTACAAGTAGGAAACCGTACTGCTTTATACTCTATATGAAAAGACGAACGAGGGAGTGAGTGAGTGAGTGAGAGAGTGAGTAAGAAATAATAGTAGGTGAGTGAGTGTGTGAGAATGCTGATCTTTAATGAGTGAGAGTGAGTGAGAGAGTGAGTGAAAATAATAGTAGGTGAGTGAGTATGTGAGAGAGTTGATCGGGTAATGAATGAGTGAGTGAAGAGTGAGTGATGAGTGAGTGAAGAGTGAGTGAGGAGTGAGTGGAGAGTGAGTGAAAATCCGATGAAAGAAGGAGTGAGTGAGTGAGAGAGTGAGTAAAACATAATAGTAGATTAATGAGTGTGTGAGAGAGCTTATCAGTTAATGAATGGATGAGTAAAGAGTGAGTGATGAGTGAGTGACGAAGTGAGTGAAGAGTGAGTGAAGAGTGAGTGAGGAGTGAGTGAAGAGTGAGTGAAAATCCTATGATTGAAGGAGTGAGTGAGTGAGTAAGTGAGAGAGTGAGTAAAAAAATACAGGTAAGTGAGTGTGTGGAGAGCTGATCAGTTAATGAGTGAGGGAATGAAGAGTTCGTGAAGAATCTGGTGATTGAAGGAGTGAGTAAGTGCGAGAAAGTGTGTGTGTGATGAGTGAGTAAGTTGGTGACTTAATACGTATTAATATGAGTGTGAATATTGACAGCTTTATTCCTTTTCTGATAAGACGCCATACAATTAACCAATTTTTATTCTATTCATGTCGACATAGACAGCAAAATGATTATTGATTTCGCTTGAAATTAAGTGAGCAAAAAATATTTCTTGGAATAAATTACACATTTCTATGTAGAAATTCCCGTTTAACAATTTTTATGCAAATACCGATTTTTTTCGACCTCTTTTTTTTACAGAATAATACAACGCATAAAATGTCCTTGAGAATTATGCATTCTTTTATCTGTTTTTATAATACTCATATTAATGTATATGTACACTGTCTCTCCAAAAATTGTATCGATTCTAGTTTCTCCAAAAATTGTATCGCTTTTATTTTTTTTTGTAACCATGTTTATTTTTTTTTAATGTGTGATATACATGTAACATTTCCAAATCGATTTTCCGGATCCCTCAAAGGGACAAATAAAGATAATCTTATCTTATCTTATCTTAAATAATATAACCTACATTGTAATTCGGGTTATGTTACTCTATACTGTTTCATATAATCAAAATTTTGGGGGTGTCTGGCCCTATATTGTTAAACTCAGCAAATTATTATGGTTTGTTTGTTTTTTTGTCTAAAATTTAAAATAAGTTTGATACATCCCAAGTTATATCGAAGAAATATCAAAGTGTTATAAGTTCAACGTAGCAGTGGTTTACGACTAGTCGTAAACCTTTTTATTCATATATTTTTAGGACGAGTCGTAAGCTACCGCGACGTTATATTTACAGCCCCATATGTTGATTTAAAAAGTCTGTATTGAACAGAAAGTGGGATAAAATGTCGTCCAGGAAAAAGATCACGGCATTTTACAAAATAATGAGGCAGAGAAACAAAAGAAAAATGCTCTACAATCTCGGATGTTTAAAAAAATATAGCAAACAATTCAAATTTCTTATTATTGGCATTAAGAATACGTTTTCTATTTGGAATAAATTGATCAATTAATGAAAATTGATAAATTGATACATTGATTTTTTCAAAGGTGCCAATTTTGGATCTCAGTGCAGGAGGCGTAGTCTAAACCAAACTCTAATCTAATCCTCCCACCCACCGACATAAAGGAACGTGCAAAGTATTTTCTTTCGTTTTTACAAGATTTGATATCTAGATTGGTCATTTTGATAACATTATAAGTTTGCATAGCCCCGCCAAAAATTTTTGAACCGAAAATATTCAAGTACCTGGATATCTCAAAAACAAAAAAATGGAATAACAATGTGGGTGCTTTTTTTAAGCATGTATGAAATATACTATTTTAAAATCTTTCCACTATTTCTATTCCTTTTTTCGGAACGTTTCATGACAATTGTCAATATTTTACATCAACTTTTATTACTCGCATTATTAAAATAAACTCAATAAAATTGCATATGCCTCAACAGCCTTTATAGCCTCGATTTAGAAATTCACGCCTCGGTTCGATACTCTCGTATAAATGGCGAGATCTCACGAGAAAATACCATCCCATCATCCCCCACAACAAGCCTTCGTATCCGTCACAGATGAAAAGCGGTACACATTAATCATAATAAGGGTAGCTGCTATAGTGTGGGGATGTCGTAGAAAAAGTAACAGTTTGACGTCAAAGTTCTGACTACAGTTGCAACACGAAGAAAAATGCTCATTAGGGAAAATGCAATGAATTTTTAATAATCCTTAAATACAAAAAGCATTTGATGATGAATGAAGCGAGTATTTATTTACTTTAATTCTTGTCGTTTCTCTTTATTGATTAGTTTGATTCCTTTCTAAAGTATGTCTATAAAATGAAAGATTCTCTATGTTTTGAGTAGTTTTTTTCTTCTAGAAAATTACCTTCCTCATTGAACATTTTTTTGTGTTTGTTAGTATATGTTGTCCTTGGTTTGCTTTGTTTTTTTTTTATTGTGACTATACATTTGTTCTTGTTGTCTATTATTGCTGCTGCTTTTTTTGTTAAAAATTAAAACTGGTTTAATTAGATAGCTATGTGACATTTATTATTTCATGTTTTCAAAGAAAGCTAGATGGAAGTGTTCGTGGTGGTGATTTTAATAAGGAGAATGGTGGTGATAATGGTGATGATGATGATGATGATGATGATGATGATGATGATGATGATGATGATGATGATGATGATGATGATGATGATGATGATGATGATGATGATGATGATGATGATGATGATGATGATGATGATGATGATGATGATGATGATGATCTCTCTCATTCTCTCTCTCTCTCTCTCTCTCTCTCTCTCTCTCTCTCTCTCTCTCTCTCTCANTCTCCAAGCTGTCTGCCATTGTCCCTNACTTTCTNTCNGTNACTTAGTTTNGGTCTATCTATTTGTATGTCTTTTCCATCTGTCTCTCTCTTTGTCTGTGTGT